>PVJC01032688.1:0-19791 GCA_004026665.1 Murina feae
TGGCTGGTGGGCGTGGCTTACCTGTCTCGGAGAAACGGTTAATTTTACTATTTCGCTTTTATTAGTTTAGATTATTGACGAATTCTTTTTTGTAAATATATTTTATTGATTTTTTTTTTTTTTTAGAGTGAGAGGAAGGGTGAGGGGTAGAGAGTTAGAAACATTGTTGGGCGAGAAACATCAATCAGCTGCCTCCTGCATACCCCTCACTGGGGATATGCCCGCAATCAAGGTACATGCCCTTGACCGGAATCGAACCTGGGACTCTTCAGTCCGCAGGCCAACGCTCTATCCACTGAACCAAACCAGTTAGGGCCTGACTAATCCTTTATGCTGTACTTTACATCCCCATGACTTTTTTTTTCCTGGTAATTGAAATATTTTTATTTCTATCAGTAAAGGAGACAAAAATCAAACTATATATATCAATATTCATTAGTTATATAAAAAAATTTTATTTTATGATTTTTAAAAATTTAATGTTTAAAGTATTACATATGTCTTCTTTTTCCCACATCAACCCCTTCCTGGCTACTCCCATCCCCAGGCCATGACCATTTGTTTAACTATCAATTTGAACTGCTTAATTCCTTCAGCTTTTTCACCAAGTCCCTAACCCCCACTCTCCCCTGGAAACCATCACAGCTATGAGTCTGTTCCTGTTTTATTTATTTTGTTCTTCAGAGTTTGCATATAAATGAAATTATATGGTATTTGTCTTTCACTGTCTAACTTTTTTCATTTAGCACAATAACCTCTAGATCCATACATGGTGTCACAAATGGTAAGATTTTCATTCTTTTTACTTGAGGCCCGGTGCATGAAAATTCGTGCACTTGGAGTGGGGGGTGTCCTTCAGCCCGGCCTGCACCCTCTCATAGTCCGGGACCCCCCAGGAGATGTCCACCTGCTTGCTTAGGCCTGCTCCCCAGGGGGATCGGGCCTAAGCTGGCAGTCAGACATCCCTCTGGCAGCCCAGAAGCCCTCCGGGGATGTCCGAATAAGCCATCTTTAGCAATGCTAAAGATGGCAGACATCTTTAGCATTGCTGAGGAGGTGGGAGATGCTCCTGTGGGAGTGCACTGATGACCAAGGGACAGCTCCTATGTTGACCATCTGCCCCCTGATGGTCAGTGCATGTCATAGTGACCGGTCATTCTGCCATTAGGGTCAATTTGCATATTACCCTTTCATTATATAGGATGGCCAAGTAATATGCTACTGTAGCACAACTTTTTTTATCCACTTGACTATTAATGGGCATTTGGGTTGCTTCCATATTTTGGCTACTGTAAATAATGCTGCAATGAAAATTATATCTTTTAGTATTTTGGGTTTCTTCAAATATATACCCAGAAGTGGAATTGCTGGGTCATAAGCCAATTCCATATTTAATTTTTTAGGAATTTCCATACTATTTTACATAGTGGCTGTACCAATAATGCATTCCCACCAACAGTGCATGAAGATTCCTTTTTCTCCACATCCTCACTAATACTTGTAATTTGTTGATTTATTGATGATAGTCATTTTGGCAGGTGTGGGGTGATAGCTTATTATGGCTTTAATTTGCATTTTTCTAATGATTAGTGATGCCAAACATCTTTTCATTTGTCTGTTAGCCATCTCTACACTCTACCGTCTATTCAGATCCTTTACCCATTTTTTAATTGGATTGTTTTTTTGGTGTTGAGTTGTAGGAGTTCTTTATAAATTCTGGATAATAACCTCGCATCAGAAATGTCACTGACGAATATCTTCTCCCATCCAGTGGGTTGTCTTTTTGTTTTGTTGATGATTTCCTATTCCTTTATTGTGCAAAAGGTTTTTACATTGATGTAGTCCGATTTGAGTTTTTTGTTATTGCCCCAGGAGATATATCAGAAAAAAATAATGCTAAAAAATATGTCAGATTTTACTGCCTATGTTTCCTTCTATGAGTTTCATGGTTTCAATTCTTACACTTAAGTCTTTAATCCATTTTGAATTTATTCTTGTATATGGTGGGAAAAGATGGTCTAGTTTCATTTTGTTGCATTTATCTGTCCAATTTTCCCAACACCATTTATTGAACAGACTGTCTTTACTCCACTGTATATTCTTGCCTCCTTTGTCTATGGTGTGGGTTTACTTCTGGACTCTCTATTCTGTTTCACTGATCTGCAGACAGAGATCAATACCATGCTGTTTTGATTACTATCACCTTATAGTATAGTTTGATATTAGATGGCATGACACCTCCAATTTTGTTCTTCTTTCTCAAGACTGCTGTGGCTATTCAGGCTCTTCTGTGGTTCCATATACACTTTTGAATTAGTTGTTCTAGTTCTGTGAAAGACACTATTGGTATTTTGATAGGGATTGTGAATGCTAACTCTTTGCAAAAAAAGGATTACATCTTGTTTCTTACAGGGAACCCAATGGATACTCAATAAACATTATCAAATACTCACAATATCTAGTCTACTATCTTTCAACCAGATGCTCACTAATTACTGAACCCTTAGCAATGTTATTTACCATCATTGCCAGATCCTAGACAAAGGGAAAAGGAAAAAGATCATACTCAAATTAGATCCTGGTACTGATCAGACCCAGACTGCAGTGGTCTATATTTGTGATAATATAAAGTTTTAAAAATTACCAGAGGGAAAGAGAGGTTGGAGGAGACAGAAGAGGATAATGGGGGGATAAGTGTTGACAAAAGGAATATTGACTTTGGATGGTGAACACAATATAATATATAGATGATATATTCTAGATTTGCATACCTAAAACCTAATTTTATTAATCAATGTCACCCCAACAAATTAAATTTAAAAATTTAAAAATTATCCATGAATCTTATCCAAGCTCTTTCAACTGATTTAATTAAGATATAGTTTTAATAGGTGCTTTGAAATCAAAGGTGTGACCCCTAGTTCCAGCAATTATCAGTTAGACTCCAGGTTCTCTCAAAGTAAAATTTTACTTAACTTAAAGGACTGCTGTTGAAGTTAAATAAGATGACTATTTAAAGTGTCTACTACAAAGAAGGCAGTCAATAAATACATGGCAGTTATTATTGCTGTTAAAGTTATGATTAAGCATTAGCTAAAAATTATTCATAATATAAATTACATTACATCAAAGTACATTATGAAATCAATATTCTGGTAAAATATGGGACATTAAACATAATCCTTTCTTGAACATGATTTGCTTACCACTATGATAAACTTGCCCAGAAAAATTATCTCTGTAGAAAGATAGACTTGTCAAGGATCTGGGGGGAAAGGTTTTGCATAGATACAAAGACTATGCACCAAAACTCAATTTTATGCATCGTTTTTATATTTAATAGGTGCCTTAGAATCTGAATGCCCAGCCTGTTATTATTAATGAAATCTTGTACTCATCCCCTGATTCCTTACAATCCACATCTCACTGTCATTTCAAGATGTGACTGCAATGCCTATAGAGGTTGGGTTGAGATTAAAGTAACAATGAGCTATCTATCACCTTGTTCCTATTAGACCAGTTAAAATTTTAAAGGAGTTGCCCTGGCCAGGTTGCTCAATTGGTTGGAGTGTCGTCCCATACACCAAGGTTATGGGTTCGATCCGCAGTCAGGGCACATACAAAAATCAACCAATGAATGCATCAATTTGTGGAACAACAAATTTCTTTCTCTCTCTCTCTCTCTCTCTCTCTCTCTCTCTCTCTCTCTCTCTCTCTCTCTCTCTCTCTCACCTTTCTCCTCTATAAAACCAATAAACAATTAAAAAAAAATGAAAGTGGCCGTGTGCGTAAATACATCTTACTGGGAATAGACAAACCCCCTTTTTCACACTCCATCACCATTTGTGCTTTATTTTTAAGATTTGTTACTTTTGTTATTTACTTAATCAAGTGGGAGACTCAAATGTCCTAAATTTCTGCTTGGAAAAACTTATGTTCCCCTAGAAACCACCATATTAATCTTAACAGTATATGTGCCAGGCACTGTTCTTTGTGCTTTATCAACCCTTTCATTCCTCACAAAACCAGTATGGTTCTCAGCCTGAGGTGATTTTTGTCTCTCCACCCGAGGGAACATATAGCAATATCTGGAGACATTTTTGATGTTACAACTGAAGGGCTGCTACTGGCATCTGTAGGCAGCAGCCATGTATACAGCTGAACACCTTAAAACACACAGGACAGCCCCCCACAACACAGAATTATAAAGTCCCAAATGTCAATAGTGCTGAGTTGAGAAACCCTGCAATGACCCTACAAGGTAGGTACTATTGTTGTTCCAATTTTTCAGATGAAGAAACCGTGGCACTGAGAAGGTAAGTATATTGCTTAAGGCCACAGATCTAGCAGATGGCAAAGCCAAGATTTGAACCAGTCTAGCTCCAGAGTCCATGCTCTTTCTTTTTTTTTAATCCTCACCCAAGGAAATTTTTTCCATTGATTTTTAGAGTGGAAGAAAGCGGGAAAGGCAGAGAGAAATACCAATGTGAGAGAAACACATCGATTGGTTGCCTCCTGCCTGTGCCCCTACCATGGCCCAGGCCAGAAAGGAGCCTGCAACCGAGGTGTGTGCCCTTGATCAGAATTGAACCCAGGACCTTTCGGTCCACAGGCTGATGCTCCATCCACTGAGCCAAACTGGCTAGGGCCAGAGTCCATACTCTTAACCTTTCAGAAGGAAGACCTAGTTGAGAAGCTTACCCACAACTTTCTCTTCCTCTTCCTGGATTCCAAGCTTGTTTGGGAGAATAAATTATTTATTTGATCATTCATTCATAATTCCATCTATCCATCTACCTATTTAACAAGTATTCACTGAGCATCCACGATGTATCTGATACCGCTCAGTGAACAAGATAAAGCCTCTGTTGTTGTGATATCTATGTTCCTCACTCATATTCTCCCACCATATTTACTAGTTCTTGAACATGCTAATAAGCACGACCACACCTGTGTCTAGAAAGTTTTTCCCCCAGAAGAATACGACCATGGATCACTCCTTCACTTCATTCAGGTCTCTACTCAAATGTCACTTTCTTAGAAAGGCTTTTTCCTAGCACCCTTTCTATATTAGGTACAGATTTTTACTATCTATCTCCTTTCCATGCTTTATAGTTCTTAATAGCATTTCTCATTCCTAATATTACATTACATTGTATTTGCTCATTGTCACTGACTTCACTCTCACCAACAGAACATAAGCTCCATGAGAGCTCTATCTTCAGAACTGAGAAATCCAGCTAGCACATAATCAGCATTCAATAAGTATTTGTTGAATGACTAGATTAGCAAACATCTTTTTAATATAAGCATCTTCTCATGAATACCAGAGTTCACCTGGACTTCTGCAACTACCTCTTATTTGGTCTGTCTGACACCTTTCTTAGCCCCCTTCAATTAATCTACATGAAACCAGAATAATCTTTCTAAAATACAAATCTAATGTCATGCCTCTACTCAAAACCCTTCAATGAGTCCCCATTGCTCTCAGGATAAAGACCAAACTTCTAAGGCATTTCTAGGCCTCCTTGAATCTCTAAGTTATTTTTACCACTCATCTTCTCACATTTAATAGCTGTAGTCATAGCACCACCAGTAATAGCTAATATGTACTGAGCACTTGCTGTGTGCCAGGCATTAATCTAAGGGTCCTAAATAATTCAGTCCTAATCTATGAGGTAGGAATTATTGTTATATCTATTTTCAGATGGGGAAATTGAGGCACAAAAAAATAACTGTCCAAGGGCAACTAGTAAATGGTAAGGCCAGAATGTAAACCCAGGCAATCAGGCTCCAGAGCCTTCACTCATATCCAAATATTCTACGCTGTCTTTCTACATCAACTGTAACAAAAGTCCATCACTTCCTCAAACATGCTATTTCATTTCACACTCCCAGGTCTTCACACAGTTCTCAATGGTGAAACATACTTCAGATCATAGCTTACATATTCCTTCTTCTGCAAGGCCTTCTTGCCATGTTCCCTAGAATTGTTTGGATCCCCCTGCTCTGTTCTCCCATGGCATCCTAAATTTCCCATTATAATCTCCATTCTATTTTATTATAATTACTTGTCTTCCTTCACCAATAAATTTCAGGCGACAGGAACTATGTCGACATAGTTCATGACGACAGGAACTATGTCTATCTTGTTCACTACTGTACCCCCAGCATCTACCATAGATCTGGGATATATGCGGGGCTAAGTGAATAATTTCTTATGGTACTAGCACCATGAGGCCTGTCCTAACCCCCTCCTAAAAGTAATTCATTGTTTCTCTAAGAACCCTGCTCATATGGCACATATTTTATGCTTCATATTCTGTAACATGTCTATTAAAATAATGTATATACATGTATTCTTTTCCTGTATGCATGTAAAAATCAGGTACAATATCATATATTTATGAAATTTTTGGAGTGACTTTCCTTGCATACCATACCTAGTCTAGTTTCCATATCTTGCCTTAAGGATCCTTTTCCTATCTGTACACCTTTGATTCATCCTTGTCTTCTCTCACTCCTCCTACCTATCCAAATCGTACTTTCTCTCAAAGGTCCAGCTCTACTCTTACCTCCTCTCTGAAGTTTTCCTGACCTTATTTCTCTCTCTTTTCTAAGGAAGTTATAATGCTCTGTAACCCCTGTATCTCCAAAAAGAATACGTTTTCTGAATCTCAGAATTATTCCTTCTCAGAAATCCCTCAGAGTATCTACCAGAATGTTAAGAATATAATCTTAACTAATAAAAGCGTAATATTGAAATTAACTGTTTCTCCGGGACGGGGTCAGCCACGCCCACCAGCCAATCAAAGCAACTGTATGCAAATTAGCCCAGCCAACATGGAGGCTGCCACTCACGGATTTGAGTAAACGGCAGCTTCCATTGCAGCAGGAGTGAAAGTGAAACTGCAGCCCGCTCCGCTCCACTTATCCTCAAGCAAAACACGTTTGCAACATAATAACAATCATAGAATCCTCGGGAGCTGAAGGAAACAGCAGGCCTGACCTCACCACTAAGTAACATTGTGCCATTATAGAAGCGAGAGGTGAGGTGAAGCAGAGAGGAGGTTTTGTTACATGTCTAGGCCCCGGCTTAAAGGAACAGCATCAATTATAGAAGATAAACAAACCCCAGAAACCTGCGTCCAGCCAGCCTTGCTGGGACATTGGGTCAATGGGAGCTGTGGGCAGCCTTAAAGCGTCAATCAGCCCATCACCCACGTTGGCCACAACCCAATGGGGTGAGGGACGTTCCTGGGGGGCTTGGCCAGCCTGCACACAGCCATCAGCCCCTCACCCAGCCTGGTCAGGCACCCCAGCAGGTGGACATCCCCAGAGGGGTCCCAGACTGTAAGAGGGCACAGGCCAGGCTGAGGGACCTCCTGAGTGCACAGAGCGGCTGCAGGGCGGAACAGCGCAGGACCCAGGACCAGTGAGTGGGAAACAGGTGGCAGGGTTGGCAGCCTGCTTGGCGGCTCCTCAGGCCCTTTGAGGGGCACCGGGGAGCGAGTAAGAGGTGGCGGGGGGTCGGTGGCCTGCTTGGGGGCTGCCCAGGCCCTTTGTGGGGTACCAGGGAGCGGGAAAGAGGCGGCGGCCTGCTTGCTGGCTGCCCAGGCCCTTTGAGGGGCATAGGGGAGTGGGAAAGAGGTGGCGGGGGGTCTCGGCCTGCTTGGCGGCTGCCCATGCCCCTTGCAGGGCACCGGGGAGCGGGAAAGGGGCAGCGGGGGTCGGGGGCCTGCTTGGTGGCTTCCCAGGCCCTTTGCGGGGCACTGGGGAGCAGGAAAGCAAGGCTGCAGGAGCCAGGGTCCTGCTTGGTGGCTCCCCAGACCCCTTGATGGCACCAGGGAGTGGGAAAGGAAGGCAGCAGGGGACTGGCGAGTGGGAAAGAGTCGGCGGCCTGCTTGGCGGCTCCCCAGGCCCTTTGGGGGGCACTGGGGAGTGGGAAAGCAAGCTCTTGGGGGCTGGGGGCCTGCCTGGCAGCTCCACAGGTCCCTTCCAGGGATCAGGGAGCAGGAAAAGGCTGGCTTGACCACGAGGCGGGGTTTTCCCTGCTTTCTGGTGGCTGGAGGAAGATGGGCAGTAGGCAAGCTTGGGAGGCAGGCAGCACCCAGCCCTGGCCACAGCTCAAAAAAGAGAACAACATGCAGGGGAGGGCAAGAGTCTGAGAGACCAACATAGAGAGGGGGCCTGCTCCAAGCCTCCATAGTGTGCCTGGGGGCAGGCCCCCAGCAGGTAGACACACACAGGAGGACTGCTCCGAGCCTCAGATGCGGCTGGGGGCAGGTCCCCAGTGGCAACACAAACACACACACACACACACACACACACACACACATAAAAGGCGCCTGGCAGACTGGGGCCATCATAGGACATCCACTGAGGGGTTCCAGATTGTGAGAGGGGGCAGGCTGGGCTGAGGAACAACCCCCCCGCACGAATTTCGTGCACCGGGCCCCTAGTCAATAATAAATACTTGCTAGTTAAAAAAGAAATCTCACAATAGCCATACATATGATCAACCCTCAACCACCCATGCTAAACAGTAGAAGCCATTGCATAGAATGACAACCTACTGGATGAGTGCAACTACTAGTATCTTTTAAAGTGGGCAGGAATGTTTGTATTTGTATGAAGTACTATGTACTTGTTTCCAATTTTCCAGAAAGTTACAAAGCTGCCACAAATGGTCTAACTACACAATTCTTCCATCGTCAGGGCCCAGAGCCTGCTCAGCTAATCATTCCATAAAGGCAAATAACTGTATAACTTTTCCTCATCGGTGACACAAAGATAAAAATAAGCAGAGGTAGTCATATTCTAAACATCTGCTGGTTCACACCTTCTCCTAATAGGGATATCATCTATTCTAACTCTTAGTGTTTATAAAGACAAACAATAAAGTGCTTTTGTAAAGAGAATACAGTGACAATAAGAATTTGAAAGAGAGATTTGCCAAAGAAAATCCTTGTGATGATCTACTCTTAGTATAATCCAGAATTGATAAAAAGCCAAGTTTTTCCCATAATCCCTAGAGATTTGCCTCGGCCTACAGCTATTTTCCCTGAGAATTTCTAAACTCCTAAAACTCTCTCTGGTTAGCTTCTCTTCCTCATCCCAATGATCATAGTGGCCTTATAACAACATACCACACAACTGAAAAGCTAAGTTCCTCAGTCTGAATTTTTGTTTATACCTGATAGAAGCTACAGCTTTCTCCCAGAAGGATTTCAAAACGCTGAAGCTTTTCTCTAGAAAACTCTTCAAATTCTTTTCAGTAACCTAATGGCAACTGCTTTGGTTACTGAAAAGTACTATGTACTTGTTTTAAAATTTCCCAACATCTTCCTGTTTTGGCAGGCTCTGCTGGAATCCCCCTCCCCATAAAGGGGAATTTGAGTAAAAACACTGCCAGCTTCAAGTTCCCTTAGGCAAATTTCCAGCCTCTGTGCAAGGCCATGAGGTTAAACATTTCTCAATGACGCAGACTCTCTTGGAGGGCGGAACAAGGAAAAAATAAAAATCAAGACTTATTCTTCCCAGTGCAGTAAATCAAGAGACAGCAGCCAACTCCTAAAAAATAAAATGTGAGTGAAGCTAAACTATATACTGTTTGCTTTGCTAAGGCCCCCAGTAGGAGCACAGAACCAGGATGAGAGCTGTGGAATGGGAGAAAAAGTTACTGCAGAACAGCACTCCAGTTAAATCGACAGATAAATTTCCAGGTTCTCTAGAGAAATCTCTAGAATATTAATACACGTTTCCAGGCACTGTATAATTTATAATTAAAGTATAGTGACTGAATCGGTGGTTGTGGAAAAAAATGGAGTCACACATGAAGCAAATCATTACTTAGGATTAAAATGTGTATGAGGTGAAAGACTGGAAAAACTAAAGGAAAGGATGCTTAATCGACTAGTTGGGAAAAGGGTAGAAGGCTGATCTGATCAAAGGGTACGTAAACTCACCTGAGGGGCTGGGAGGGCTCTTGAACCGTTGGCCCCAGCATTTAGAAAAAAAGAATGAACTTTAGAGTTCAAAAGGGCCTACATTACTTATAAGAAAATTCCTATGTTAAAAATACTGTTACATTTGTACAGCACCTTAAATAAAAAGTATTATATACGTGCTATGTACTGGGGTCTGGGGAAACAGAAATAAGACACCTCCCCTGCACTGAAGGACCTTATGATGATGAGATCTGCTAGGAACAATAATGTAATTAAACAATTGCTCTGGTGATTTGTACCAAGTATGGGGTGAGCACCGAAGGAGTACCTAAGTATGTCTGGAATCAAAGACAGCATGCATTTCGGAAGAGGCAGCCCTTGCTGGAACCACAAAGGTGAGTAGAAGTTAGTATTAAAGTAGGCAGAGAGAGAATAGGTTAAAGCAGAGGAAAGATTATATGAAAAGAAACAGAAAATTAAAAGAGCACAGGACGTTTTATAAAAGCAGTTCAGCATTGCCGGGGACTGAAGCTGGAAGTGATAAGAAATGACTGAATAACAGGAGGCCAAATATAATAGTTTAAATTTTTTACCCCACAAGAAGTTGAATAATTCTGAAAAGAAAAAAAAAATGATTAGAATTGACTGTAGGAAAAAGTACGTTAGCAGTTGTATAAATGACCGATTAGAAGAGTCAGGTTATAGGCAGGGAGACTAATAAGAAGGCTATTGAAATCACAGTGAGAATTTATCGAAGTCTGATCTAAGGCAATGAGACAAAATAGAAGTCTAAATAGAGGCACAATCTACAGAACTCAGATACTACATAGATGTGAGCAATACAGGAAAAGAAGAATTAAGAATGACTCCTAATTTTCTGGTTAGGCAAGCGGTACTGTTAGGGAATGCAGGGGTAGTCCTGGAATGGTGCCATTGATTTTAACTATGTAAAAGGCTGAAGTGTATGAATCATCTAGATGTCTAGGTGGGAAGAATTCACAGATTAAATGAAGCCAGAGCTCAGGATACAGATACAGATGCCCTAGAGATACAGATACAGACATCCTGATAGGTGACAGTTGAAGCCACAAGTTGGGATGAGATTGCTAGAGAGAATATAGAGGCTGAGAAGAAAAAAGAGTCAAGGACTAACCCTGGGAAATACTAGTACTTAGAGGCAGGAAGAGTAGACTGAGAGATAGAAGGCAAACTGGAGAGAGAATGGTGTCTATAGTTGCCCAGGTAGTGAATGCCTTTCCCATTTGGGGGAAATTCCATGATGGGGGAAGGCTGGCCTCTCTTACTATTACAGAAGCTGAAGAGGAACAGATAGTCCCTCTCTCAGCATCCTGGCATCTAGCTCACAAACACAGGCCAAGTCTAAGCAACAAGGTCCTCCCATTTAGAACTTTAAAAATTTGGGGAATGACACAAAGGTGGAAAGTATAATCAGAAATTATTCATGACACAGTGTTGACTGCTGGCAATGCCAACAGCAACCAGAGTTCGTTGGAGACCAGGCCAGCAGCAATGGCAAAGAAGATCCAGTGAGCAGTGCCCGTGAAAGTGTCCTCAGCTGACCAGTTCTGTGACATGGTCATCACTGTTTTAAATGTGCTCATTTCTGTACCTTTTCTTAATTTTTAAATTTTTTATTTAGTGACTTTAGAGAAAGGAAGGGAGAGAGAGAGGAACATTGACTTGTTGTTCCACTTATTTATGCATTCTCTGGTTGGTTCTTATATGTGCCCTGACCAGAGTTTGAACCCTCAACCTTGGCATATCGTGATGACACTCTAAACCAACTTAACTACCCGGGCAGGGCCTCTGTTCACTTTCTGACCTTTATCATCCAGCCTTCTTATTAAGCTGTCACTATCTAATACTTTTCAAAAAAATTATTTTATACTTAGGTTAATCAAGATTATACTAAGAACCCCAAGTAATATAGAATGAGGAGAGAGCATCAAATAGGGTCAAATGGTAAAGAAAAATCATGTAAGAGGCCTAAAATGGGCTCAATGAATAGCATGGCTAGGAGCTCAGTGGTAATCTTGGTAAAATTGTCCACGTGTTATCTCATTCTATCCTTACAACACTTTCTGAGGAAGATTAAAACAAGTACTACATCTTTATTTTTGGAAAAATTATTTAATGAAAAATTTGAGGCTAAAGAAGATTAAGAGGATTGCTTAAGGTTGTATAGTTCTTTTTACTATCCAAGGTTGCTCTCAAGAAAGTTATTTTATAGATGCTCATTAAAGGAGCTGTTAAATGTCTATAATAATTCTTATACCAAATGTCAACTAACCCAGATGACCCCATTGGTTTCCAATATAGGACTTTTAGCTTTTTTAATCCTATCGAATAAAAGAGTAATATGCAAATTAGGCATCACTCCATCACAAAGATGGCCTCCCCCATAGCCACAAGATGGCAGCACCCAGTCCAGCTCAGCCCCACCACTGAAGTGGTGAGGCCTATTAGCCAGGCAGGTGGCAGGGAGGCAGGGGCCCTGAGGGGTGGAACAGGTGATCAGAGGGGGCTGGGGGGTCCCCTGCCCAGGCCAGAGGCCTTTGCCAGAGGCCTCCGGCAGGGGCAAGGGTGGAGCCAGCGATCAGAAGGGGCAGGGGCAGAACTGGTGATCGGAGGGGTATGAGGGTGCCCTTCCCAGGCATAAGGCCTGGACCAAAGGCCTCAGGTCTGGGCAGGGGCAAGACCAGAGATCACAGAGGCCTGGGCACCGGTGGAGCCGGCAAAGCAGGGGTCTAGGGGTTTCCTGCCCAGGTCTGCAGCCTTGGTCAGAGGCTGCCAGTGGGGCAAGGGCAGAGCCGGGGATGGCAGGGGGCAGGATCAGAGCCAGTGATTGCAGAGGCCTGGGCTCTGTGAAGCTGGCGATTGGAGGGGTTTGGGGGTCTTCTGCCCAGGCAAAAGAGTAGTATGCAAATTAACCCTCACTCCATCATAACGATGGCGGCAGCCAGGCAGCTGTAGCGAGGCAGGAGGCTTGCATTGTCCCATCGATGGAGGAAGCCAAGATTCCCACCTGCCCTGTGGGCTCTGAGCTCTGCTCAAGGCAACAAAGTTTCAATTACAGAAGGTAAATAAACCCAAGAGACCTGCTTCCAGCCTGCAGCTTTGAGCAGGACCAAGACAACAAAGTTTCAACTATAGAAGTTAAATAAATCCCAGATACCTGCTTCCAGCCCGAGGCCATGGCCAGCCTGATAACGGCCCTTAACCCCTCATCCAGGCTGGCCACACTCCCATGGGGTGAGGGTCCCCCTTGGGGGGTTTGACCAGCATGCAAACAGTCAACAGCCCCTCACCCAGACTGACCAGGCACCCCAGCAGGACACCTTTCAGAGCAAACCAGTTGACCCCCATCTGTGCACCAGGCCTCTATCCTATAAATAAAAGCTTAATATGCAAATTGACCCTAACAGCAGAACGACTGGGAATGACTGGTCACTGACCACCAGGGGGCAGATGCTCAATGCAGGAAATGCCCTCTGGTGGTCAGTGCGCTCCCACAGGGGGAGCTCTGCTCAGCCACAAGCCAGGCTGACAGCTGCAGGCACAGTGATGGTGGCGGGAGTCTCTCCCACCTCCTCAGCAGTGTTAAGGATGTCCAACTGCAGCTTAGGCCTATTCCCTGCTGGCAACTGGACATCTCCCAAGGACTCCTGGGTTGCCAGAGGGATGTCTGACTGCCAGTTTAGGCCCAATACCCTGGGAAGTGGGCCTAAACCAGCAGGTGGACATCCCCTGAGGGGTCCCAGACTGTGAGAGGGCATAGACCAGGCTGATGACCACCCCCCGCCCCCGAGCACACAAATTTTTGTGCACCGGGCCTCTAGTAGGTAATATAAAGAGGATCCTAACAAAAGCACTAGGATCCTTGTAGACAGCCATCCAGAAACATACCTCAAAGTACAAGAGGTTCCTTGCCACTCATCCTTCTCATAGCTCATTTATTGGTCACTACTTAAAGAATACATCAACTATAGCAGCAGTTCTCAACATGTGGGTCACAACCCCTTTGGGAGGTCAAACGACCCTTTCACAGGGGTCGTGTAAATACATCCTGCATATCAGATATTTACATTATGATTCATAACAGCAGCAAAATTACAGTTATGAAGTAGCAACAAAAATAATTTTATAGTTAGGGGTCACCACAACATGAGGAACTGTATTAAAGGGTCGCAGCATTAGGAAGATTGAGAACCACTGAACTATAGGATTCAAGTGGAATAATAAGGAATCTTCTATCCCTGGCCATGAGAACCACTGTGGGAATGAGAGGTTGAGAACTATCAAAAGATGATGATTATTTCTCAACTTCATTCCTTTGGGATATGTCACAGCCAGGAAGAGAGAAATTGGAAAAAGCAGCTTTCACAAGCTGCCAAATCCATGTCCTAGTCCCAGGGGATAATTAGCCAATGAGGTTTTTGTGGAACTGATGTAATGCTGGCAGAGACTAAGTTTTATGGTTGAACATGTAGCCTCTTGATATTTAGCTACAGGGCTAAAAAGGATGACATCCTGAAAAGCCAAGAAACTCATACCCATAACACCACCACTTAGCAATTTGAATCTTAAATGTAATTTGTAAACTTGAACCAATCCATCTTTATTATGACTAGTTTACGAGAGCATCTGTTAAACTACAAATTTTCTAAATCTTATTTTATGTAACTCTTTTGTTAGGATAAGAAATGTCTAAGTGCCTCCAAAGAACAAAGACAGTTCAGAAAGCTTAAAGTAACAAAAGAAATTAGGAGGGAAGTTTTCCAAGAAATAAAGTCTGTTTGTGGTACTTTAATCCTACTACCAGCACACCAAATTTAAAGCTGTCTGACGTCCTTACGAAAAGAATTTTTGAAACTGAGTACACCAAGCCAAGAGCTTTCAGAAGCACCACAAATCTCATAAAAATTGTCCTTCTTCACCTTAAAAGTGCTCTGAGATGCAGAAAGTAAGAAATCAGCGGGCAGGAAGCAGAAGTACTCAGACACTAATATTCTTGATCTGAGCTTACGTAATTAAATTTCAAAATGAATGCTTGCCATTTTAATAAAATTGTTAAGTCACTTGAGTTAAATATGCCATGATGATAGCCCAAATCCAGAGGCAAAACTAAGTATATTAAAATGAAAAAAAAAATTAATTTCAAATCAATTACCAGAACAGAGGGCTCTCATATGTGCTAGTGCCTTACCTGAAATAAGATACAATTTCTGGTTCAACTCTGAGCACTTTCCTATTTGGTTTCTACTAGTTTTTAATGGTTTGTTTTTAAAATATAAGGCTGCCTCAGCTATGTTTAAGGAAAATAATAAATTATTTGTCCACCTGTGGAGCAGATTTTAAGTGGGAAAATACTCAAACTACTGGTTTGGGGCATGATAAGGCCCAAAAAATGAGTGAGGGCAGGGGAAGAAAACCTCAGGAAGAAAGTTCAGGAGCCATCTACCGAGTTAGTATTTCTAACTCAGCGATCATCTTCCAGAACTGTTCTCAAACCTGGAAGGGTTTTGTGTAATTATCGCACATTTCCTGGCAAGATATCAGGGTTGGGAGGCAGAGGTGATGTAGGTGGAAAAGAAGTTCACACACTTGGTGTTCTCTTAGTTTTGTTTTGTTAGCATTACCTAGCTGTGCTACCTCCTTTTCATCATTTGCTTACTCCCTTGAAGAGTCACTTCACCTCCAACCTCCTAGAGCCCAAATTAACTCCAGGTACTCCATAGTGGAAGTGAAAGGGAATCAACCTGGTTTTTAATACCCAATGAAACATTATTCTGTTGTACATAAAAGGAAAAACAGAAAAGCCAATAGAATGTTCCGCAAGTTTAAAAATATTTAGAACAATTACACCTACTCACAGATTTTGAAAAAGCACAGCAACAGAATTATGCTAGTTGAAAAGTATAAGAGCACAGACTGACTAAAACTGAATAATCTAATTTCACTTTGTAAAGTGACTAGATAGAAAAAGGAGATAGAAATTAGCAATAGAAGTCAGAATCCCTAAGTTAATATTTGTAACTGCTGATAGCCTATATTAATGAAAGACAGTTTTAACTTAAAGGTCACTTCAAGCTTACAAGAATTAGAGATAATTTTTATAAATTTTAAAATCAATTTTATTGAAGTTTAATTTTGATATAATAAACTTCGTCCATTTAAAGCATACAGTTCAATGTGTTTTGACATATGTATATACATCTACCATAACCACTATGACAATTAAGATATACATTTTCATCCCCTAAAGTTCTCTTATGCCTCTTTGAGTTATCTTCTCTTTCCACTTCCAGTCCCAGGCAACAACTGATCTGCTTTCAGTCTGTCACTCTAGAGGAACCTGCATTTTTTTCTCATATACTTTTTTAAATTGAGATATCATTTACATACCATTTAATTCAGTCACTCAAAATATATAATTCAGTAGTTGTAAGTATATTCTCAAAGTTGTGCAACTACCGCCATTATCTAATTCCAGAACATTTTCATTACCTACAAATGAAACTCATACCCACTGGCAGTCACTCCCCATCCCATCTTGTCACCACTAATCTACTTCGTCTCTATGAATTTTCCTGTTCTGGACATTTCATATAAATTGAATTGTACAATGTGTGCCTATCTTCGTTCACATAGCATATTTGCCAGGTTCACTCATTTTACAGAATATATAAGTACTTCATTCCTTTTATGGCTGAATACTATTCCATTCAGGAAAATGCCACATTTTGTTTATCCATTCATCAGCTGATAGACATTTCAGTTGTTTCCACTTCTGTCTAATGCTGCTATAAATATTCGTGTATAATATTTTGTGTGGGCAAATGTTTTCAATTTTCTTAGGCATATACCTTGGAGGAAAATTGCTGGGTCAAATGGTAACTCTATTTAGCTTTTTAAAAAGCTGCCAAACTGTTTTCACTTTTTAATTAAACTTATTATTTTGAGATACTTATAGATTAACATGCAGTTTTAAGAAATACAGTGAGATCCCATCTCATGTATCCTTTACCCAGCTCCCCCATAATTATAACATCTTGCAAAACTATAGTGCAACAATTACAACCAAGGCATTATGGATATTGATAAAGTCAAGATATAGAACATTTCTAACACTACAAGAATCCCTCATGTTGATCTTTTATAGCCACATCTGCCCTAGCCCCTGACAATTATCAATCTGTTCTCCATATCTATGATTTTTACATTTTAATGATGTTATAATGTTATATGAATGAATCATATAGTAGTAACCTTTTAGGATGGGCTCTTTCAATCAGTATAATTCTCTGGAGACACGCCCAGGGTATTTTATGTATCAACTAGAGGCCCAGCGCACGAAATCGTGCATAATTAGGGTCCCTAGACCTAGCCTGCGATCAGGGCCATGTCCGATGCTCCACAATGCTCTGCAACGTGATGCCCCATGACACTCGCAGCCCCGTGAAGCTCCGCATTGCTTGCCTCCACCACCCTGCAATGCTCCATGAAGCTCCCCACCAGGCAATGCTCTGCAACCATCTATGCTGCTGCCTCTGGCGCTCCCTGCCAATGCCCTGCGACACTTGATGTTCCCTGCCCTGCGACTGTTCCGCAACACTTGCTGCTGTTGCCCCACCACACTGCAAAGCTCCCCGCCACGCAATGCTCGGCAACACTCTTCGCAGCCACCCCGCACTGCACCGCTCCCTGCCCCATGACGCTCCACGATGCTTGCCACTGCTCACCACTGGACCCTCACTGCCGCTCAATAGTCCTCAGACCTGCCTCACCGCCACCACCCCAACTTGCCATGGTTCCCCATTTGCCATCCTGCGACTGGAGCCTGCGGGACGAGGGAGGAGGGGAGGGACCGAGAGGTAGTCAGTGAACCTCATGGGGACTGGTCGAGGGATCATTCTGATTGTTATGCTTATGGTTCTGGCCTTTTATTATATAGGATAGTATACTCCTTTTTAAAAGTTCTTAATTGCTGAATAGCATTCCTAAGAACATTATATAAATGGACATTCAATGTGCACTCGCTTGATTCTGGCTTCTTACCTTCAGCATAATGTTGTTGAAATTCGTTGTTTTTTTTTTAAGAATCAGTATTTTGTTCATATTTATTGCTAGTAATTTTCCACTTTATGATTGTACCACAATTTATCAATTCACCTGTTGATAGTTTGGAGTCATTAAAAATAAAGCTCCCCTATGAAGTTTCATGTACAAATGTGAATCTATTTTCCCATTTCTCTTAGGTAAAGACCTAGGAAGAGAACTTACGTTTAACTTTTTTTCTTCTCTTTTTTTAAATTTGAATTCTTTATTGTTTAAAGTCTCCCCCCGCCCCGCCATTGACCTCTCCCCAGCCATTCCCACCTCCCAGACATGCCCTCACCCACTATGTCTGTGTCCATTGGTTATGCTCATATGCATGCATACAAGCCCTTTGTTTAATCTCTTACGCCTTTCCTTTTTAGGTTGGACGGTCTGTTCGATGCTTCTATGACTCTGGCTCTATTTTTGTTCATCTGTTTATGTTATTCATTATATTCCACAAATGAGTGAGATCATGTGATATTTATCTTTCTCCAACTGGCTTATTTTGCTTAGCATAATGCTCTTCAGGTCCATTCATACTGTTGCAAATGATAAGAATTCCTTATTTTTTATTGCAATGCAGTATTTCATTGTGTAGATGTACTACCGTTTTTAATACACTCATCTGTTGAGGGGCTCTTAAGCTGTTTCCAAATCTTAACTATTGTAAATTGTGCTGCTATGAACATAAAGATGCATATATCCTTTCTGATTGGTGTTTCTGATTTCTTGGGATATATTCCTAGAAATGGGATTACTGGGTTATATGGGAGTTCCATTTTTAATTTTTTGAGGAAACTCCATACTGTTTTCCACAGTGGCCGAACCTCGACACCACTTGTTTGTTGATGATAACCATTCTGACAGGTGTGAGATGGTACCTCATTATTATTTTGATTTGCGTCTCTCAGGTGATTAGTGACCATGAGCATGTTTTCTTTTCTTTCTTTTTTTTTTTTAGCATATTACCCTTTTATTAGTATAGATGAGAGAACCAAGAATGCAAATCACTTTGCCATTGATAATAAGGATTTACCCCTGCTATAGTGATAGCCTTGCTCTGTTAGAATAACACCAGTGACCTACATAAAAATAGTTTGTCTAACTGAGGGAAGGAAGGGATCCCTCTGATCTTAAAAACATTTTCTTTTCTGTCTTTCTCATAGCTTTTTATTTTTATTTACTTATTTATTTTTTGCCTCCTGTTTCCTTTTTTTCTTTTTTAATTTTGTTTTATTGCTTAAAGTATTACAGAGTGTTAAATAAGTCTCCATTTTTCCCCTTGACCTTCCCCCTCCTTCCCTATCCCCCAGTGTCTTGTGTCCATTGATTATGCTTATATGCATGCATACAAGTCCTTCAGTTGATCTCTTAACTCCCCCCCAACCCTCCTGAGCTTTCCAGCTGTAGTTTGACAGTCTGTTCAATGCTGTTCTGCCTCTGTATCTATGTTCATCAATTTATAATTATATTTATTATCTATAAATGAGATCATGTGGTATTTTTCTTTCATTGACTAGTTTATTCCACTTAGCATAATGCTCTCCAGTTCCATCCATGCTGCTGCAAATGGTAAGAATTCCTTCTTTTTTACAGCAGCATAGTATTCCATTGTGTAGATGTACCACAGTTTACTAATCCATTCATCTGCTGATGGGCACTTAGGCTGTTTCCAAATCTTAGCTATGGTAAATTGTGCTGTTATGAACATAGGGGTGCA
>PVJC01032689.1:0-19779 GCA_004026665.1 Murina feae
CATTGAATCTTTTCACAAACAACATACTGTCGCTTAGGCAATAGTAACACAATGTGTGCTATGTGAGGGGCACCATATCAAGTAGACTAAAATATATGTATGTAGGTTAGCTTATCTGAAAATGATTAGTCTACAAAATAAGACTCCTGCAAACATTTTCCAGAGATAATTTCAGAAATGGAAATTACATTTGGAAAACTTCCTGCCTCTAAGCCTGAAAAAACAAAAACCTGGAAAAAATAATTCACAAAACACAGCTTAGCAATAAGTCCTATCAGACAATATAATTTTCTATAATTCAACAAACCACAATCATTTATTGCCCCTTCTATCACAGCATTCATTTAGAAAAACCCTCTGGAGACCATGGGTAACTGCTAATGGTGGTCCACTTCCCTGAAAGGAAACAAAATGGACTACTGCTTGGAATAAACAAATAACATTTGTTTTTAAGGGTTTTTTGTTTTGTTTTGTTTTTTGTTTGTTTGTTTGTTTTTTGTTTATTTTTGGAGATCCTATATAATAAAAGCCTAGGTGGTGTCACGCGCCACAAGATGGCCAGCAGGGGAGGGCAGTTGCGGGCAATCAGGCTGGCAGGGGAGGGCAGTTGGGGGTGATCAGGCCAGCAGGGGAGCGGTTAGGAGGCAATCAGGCTGGCAGGCAGGCAGGCAAGCAGTTAGGAGCCAGCAAAAGTGGTTAGAGGCAATCAGGCAGGCAAGCAGTTAGGAGCCAGCAGTTCTGGATTGTGAGAGGGATGTCTGGCTGCCCTGTGGGATTGAACCTAAACCTGCAGTCGGACATCCCCCAAGAGGTCTCTGATTGGAGAGGGTGCAGGCTGGGCTGAGAGACACTCCCCCCACCACCCGCCCCAGCACGAATTTCGTGCACTGGGCCTCTAGTAAGAGTATAAAAGAGTGAATTAATACAATTTTATATTTTAACAGATAACTTAGGGCTTACATGAAATACTGCTTAGCCTGATCTCATCAGTAACCCTAGTTGCCAAACCCAATAAGAACTTTTGCAAATCTTTTCTTACTCTCCCTGACACTTTCAGTGCCACTGACCACTTTCTACAGAGCCGTGAGCTATGTTGGCTTCTGGAACTGAAATCCCTCTGATCCCAGAGCTCTCTCTCCTCTTCTGAGATTGCACCTTCGCGAAGTTCTTAACTGACTGTTTTCTCTGTTCAGCCCTGAAATATTAGTGTATTTCAAGGTTCTGTTTATAACTTGCCTCTATATACACTAAGCTCACTCTGAGCAATTTCTTCTATGCACCAGTAATGTCTAAGGCTGTTCTCTTCCGCCCTGATCATAATTCTGAGCTTTACGTTTATATGTTCACTGGAGGCCCACTGCATGAAATTCATGCAAGGGGCTCGGCAGCAGCTTGCCTCAGCCCTCGCAGCCGCAACTTCGTCTAGAAGGTCGTCTAAAAGGACATCCATAGGTCGTTTGGCTGTCTGGTCTAATTAGCATATTTCCCTTTTGTTATTATAGATATGTTTATAAAAACTTTTTATGTGTTTACAGAATTTTCATGTATTTTCTATGTGGATATGTCAAAGGCACCTCAAATTCAACATTTCCAAAACACAACTTCCTGCCTTTACCCAGCCCATTCCCCTTGCTGGGAAGATGAGATCACCCACTCTTAAGTCACTTACCAGAAGAACCTCCAAGGTACATCTCTAATCCCAAAACATGCGCCCTTACTCAGTAGCTTTATAAAACTTCATATTTATAAGCATTTTAAACTTTATTCTTTTTTAAATCTAGGCAACACATACAAAGCCACTGTGAGGCTATTGCTACAAGTATAACACAAATCATTGATGGGAATGCACTAACTCACCAACACTGCATAATTAAATTTGGACAGGAAAAATCAGCCAACTATCCTATTTATACACCAATATACTGTAACATTGCAAATTCTAGCAATTTAAATACTTGACAGTGGAGTGGAGAAGGTGAATTTCATCTCATCCACAGGCACTGTAGTTAATGTAGCTATATTAAAGAGCAGAGGTAAAGAGATGTTAGAACATGCATTGCAAAAACAGGCTCATCAAGGCTGACTCACTCTATTTAATAAAGTTACTTAAAAACGTAAATATTTGCTCTTGATATATTATAATTTCTTATTAATATAATAAGATTTTGGTTTTATTATAGTTGGTTGTTTGTAACTATGGGTTATTTTAAATGGATCAATAATGTAGCAGTAGTAGAGCATTTTGAATTAGAAAAGATTCTAGTAATATCTAATCCCAATTTATCTTCAATTCTGAAATCCCTTTTATACTTATATTGAATAAATGACCATCAAAACCATACGTATTCTAAAGCTTCAGCCTGGGTATGTTCACAATATCATGAATGCTGTTATTCCATTTTTAGATAATTCTAATGTTAGCAAATACTCACTTATATGGAGCTGAAATATTCTTTGAACTTTTACCCACTATCTGGAATCTTTCCTCCTTACCAACAAAACAAATATAGACTTTTAACATAAATAAGCATGCAATGAAGACAGCACAGAAATTAAATTTCTGTTGAATATGGTTATAGTCTGCAGTTGTTGACTTCTGGTACCCTTGTGAGAGGGGCAATATGTTGCCAAGGAAATAAAAAATGACTTATGTGCCCTAACTGGTTTGGCTCGGTGGATAGAGCATTGGCCTGCGGACTGAAAGGTCCCCGGTTCAATTCCGGTCAAGGGCATGTACCTTGGTTGCGGGCACATCCCTAGTTGGGGTTGTGCAGGAGGCAGCTGATCGATGTTTCAAACTCTCTATCCCTCTCCCTTCCTCTTTGCAAAAAAAAAAAAAAAATCAATAAAATATATATATTTTTAAAAAGAATAACTTATGTATAATGATAATAATTTAATAATTATGACAACAACTACAGTAAGGAAAGTTCAAATAGACCTATGTTTAAATGCCTCCAGCCCCACATTTCCTGGCTTGTGACCTGCACAATCTAGTTAACCTCTTAAGCTGTATTTTCCTCATCTGCATAATGAATGCAATACCTAGGTTGTGAGAAACACAGAAATCTCTCACACAGTGTAAGGAAATGATCGTCCCTTTCCGCTCCATTCTTAGTCCCATTTTTTTCCACTTTCTTATTTCTGCCTTGAACAGTTTCTTGAGACATGCCTCAAGCCAAACAGTGTTAGCCATCTCCTCAGTCAGAGAAAGGCCATCTTAAGTTTCATTCCAGATGATAAGGAAAGTCACAGGTGGCGGAGAAGTGTGAAAACAGTTGTTGGCACTAGCTAGAAGCGATGGCGCAGTGTTGGTTCATTCACCCAGTCCCTGAGCAAACACACATCCTCCCCATCCTCTGCTGCTGCCTGTCTTCACTGGTAGGGACACTAAACCCAGGTGTAGAGATGAAAGGTTCTAAGCTCTTGGTCAGGGGATACGGGGCCTTAAGTAATATTTATTACCTTTTTAGACTATACACACATAATATGTATACATCAGGAAATTTCGGAATGTAGGAATGTATGTATGTTGGAAATATAGAAAATATGAAATTACAGAAATGCAAAATCACTTAAACATGCTAGTGTTTAGCATATAGGTTATTTTTTGTGTTTTTTCTTTTTTTCAAATGAAAAGAGGGCTTTGGGAAAGAAAGACACTGGCCAGTAGATTTGTGAGATTTTGGTTCCAGCTCTGATCTTAAAATACTAGAAAGACAATGATGGGTCTCAGAAGGAGACCCAGGTAAGCGGCTGATGTCATGTGGCTCTAGATTCAGTCGGGTAATTTGTTAGGTCGTCAGTGAGATTTTTTTCATGTACCTTTATAGATTTCCAGCAGGTTTACCATAATCAAGGGGAGGTAAGAATTCTGGATTTCTTTTTCTTTTACATAAAAAAATTAAATTGGATGGAAAAAAACCTCATAGACAAAGTATGGTGATTACAGAGGAAAATGGGGGTGAGGGGAGGTAGGAGGAGGATAATGGTGATGAGGAAAAAAACATAACTTGGGGTGGTGAACACAATACAAAATACAGGTGATGTATTATAGAACTATACATCTGAAACCCATATAATTTTATTAACCAATGTAACCCTAATCAATTCAATTAAAAAGATTACATTAGATGGCACTGAACTAAGTAGATGAGGCATGAGACAATGAAGAATCTAGCACCATTCTAGCCTTAAACACTTGAATTTCGAAGTGAAGCTGGTATTCCCAAATAGGTAAAATTAAGTGGGGGAAAATCTTTTTGGTTCCAGAAAAAAAGAGGGGGGGTGTAATACTTTTTTTTTTTTAACAAAAAGAACTGTGGTATTTAATTTGCCTCTAGAGGTATATACATCTGGCCCCAGAGGACAAATGGCCCTGTAGAGCAATGTCTGTTGCCGTTTAGCAGCAGTCATTAAAGTGCATTACTAAATCCTTTCATTAAGAAAATGATATCAAGCACTGAATGAAGGTGTTACATCAAAACTCATTTGAGCGCATGTCTGGTCACAATTTGCCGAATGAGTCTCTCCATTTGAGGTATAAAGTAAAATAGTAATAAAATAAAATTATTTTACAGTGAGTGATGGTATTAAAGCTCCATCACAATGTATGCAGACAGAACCAAGCAGCAACCAGTGATTACCTCCTAAATACCTCCGAAATTACACTTCTACTGGACATTATTACATGTAGTGCAATGACAGCCTGCAATTGCTAATTAACTTCATGTGGGTGCTTTTCGTAGCATAAATCAAAGGCCAGCAGCTTCACAAGTGGTCATGTGTTTCTGGCAGAGCTGTGGGGACTGTGTGGGCATCTGAAGCTCATTTCTGTGGCAAAGAAAACCAACTCAAAGAGAAGAAAGCAGGGTCTGTACAAGACCATCCGTGCTCCATGGTGTCTGAGTACTCCTGGCTGTATCCTAGAAACCCCTGACATACACTCCTTTAGGGAGTCCTACAGAATGTCATACTTGATGGAGGCCAACGCCAATGTGTTAGCACTGATGACTGAGTCACTGTTGCAGGGTTGGAGGTCAAGAGTCAGAAAGGGTCCCTCCTGAGTACCAGCCCCAGCAGCTGCAGAATCTGGGACATCCATAGGAATACTGCTATGGAAGAAGAAGCAAAACGTCTCTCTCACTGCTGCTCCCATCCCCCAGCAGCTCCTGCCTGATGTCCAAATTGGGAGGTATCTGCCCCAAGCTGGGTTCAGTGCCTTTACTCTGCTCCACCCTCTGTGGGAGCTACTTTGCCATTATTCTGCCACAACACGGTCCAGATAAAGTAAGGCAACCCTCACTTTAAGAAAAATCACAATATGACAAATATAACTAATAGATTATGAGGTGGCAAGTCCTTTTTGCAACTAAATTGTGGTATTCAAAGCCAAAAGGATTAAGCTAGATACTCAGTGAAGTGCTTAGTGAACAAGACATCCATTGGTGTCCAGGGTTCAGTGGCCTAGGGTAATGCGGAAGAAGTAAGCATGCGTTAGGTTTTAGGTTCACCCTCTGAGGACAAGGGTATGTCATAGACAATACTAAGTGACATGGTCACATCCGAGTTCTTCTAAAGCCCATACAATATGCAAGTAAATAATGACCAAGATATATGCAAAGAGATCATTGTGCACTTGGGAAAGATAGGGTGGTCACAAGGAAGATACCAGAGTTGCCTGGGTAGAATTGAGAGAACCTGTTGAGGTCAAGGGAAAAGGAGGCAGATGGTGTGGTATTTCTTTCTTAGACGACATAGCAGGTAGTAGTGGCATTCACTAAATATAACAGGCTAGCAGAAGATCTTTTAAATCATAACCTCTGCTAAACAGTTAAGAATGGTGTTACTTCCTTTACTAAAGTTACACGTAGGAGCGAATGCTTGAGAATGTGTGCTCTGAGGGATTAAAAAACAGAGGTGCGCCTGCCCATACTTTTCAGTCAACCATTAACCCCACTTCTCAGTGACTGAGGCTGCTTCTCCTACACAGGATCCTGAGATGCGCGCTGCCCTTGGGGGCTTTTTTATTCATCCACAACACTTGGACACTGCACACTCAAAGTCCGGTGCCCTGCGCCAAGGCTCTGAACCCAGAGAGTAAGTGGTGATGACTTAGAAGTCCAGGGGAACCCCTACTTTTCTAATAAACATAGTTCCAACATCAGACAGAGACCAGGAAGCTCCATCAGCAGAAAATCGCTTTCCTTTTCCTGTTGCAGGACAAGGCCCTTTAAGGAATGGGAGAGCAGCCAGAGGCTGAGTTGGAAGCACAGACTCATTGGAGTCAGGCCTCGGACAGTTGTTCTAGTTAAAGTTTCTGACTTCATTCATGGCCTTGACGCTTACCTTTCCCAAGCTGGTCTTCGTTTGACAACCATGCTGAAAGGTCTGCCTCCCCCAGTTTACATTTATGAGCTTGCTTCCGTGAATTTGCTAGAGCAGGTATCGATCATCCTTCTTTTATAAATTGAGTTCTCAGCCTGGATGCCACCTATGTGTCAGCTTCCCTTTTGCTGAGCTTTTGCTGAGTGTGTGCACATCCTAGTCTTAGTTAAGGCTGGGCACCCAGTTCTGTTCCTTAACTTTCAACCTCCAATTAAAATTCCTTCTGGAACTTAACATTCCCTTTACCAAGATTCAACATTAGCTCAAACCCAAGACTTTGGTGTGGAAACAAGGCAGTTACTAAATACCTCACCCCATGTATTTACTGTTAAGATACCTGGAACAATATTATGATCCTCAGTAACCCCCCTAGTATTCAATAATAGAATTTCTTATAAAGTTTACAGCCATACAAAAATTAAATGACTATTTTTTTTATTTAACTAGAGACTTAGAAAATGTGGTTAGCACTGTACAGCATTAATTCAGAGATTAGTACAAAAACGTATAACTGAAAAAAAAGCACATTTTGGTGAAGTAAAACTTCCAAGGTTATTGAGAGCATATGGAATAAATTAAGATACTCTCTTTAAATGCAAAGATAGTCTCTTTAAAATTATATAATTATAAAAATACATCACATACCTCCTTCCATCGTTTGGCTTTCCATGAAGGGCACCTGCCAGATCTACACGCTTTGTGAGTTCGAGGTTTCTGGAGATGACTGCAGTATTTTTCTTCTAATTTCCCTTGAACTTGGCCAACACAAAGCACCTCACGGTACTTTAAACCTTTACCACAAGAAGCTGAACACTAGAAGACAAATACGAATGCACTTGATTTATTTTACCTTAACGTAAATTTATCTACAAGAAGAATGTAGCCTAAAGCAATCAAAACCTCATTGCTTTGATATTTCCAATTAGACAGAATTTAAAAGTTGCCAGTCTACCCTGGGTTAATGTTGATATCATAAATTATCCCTTCATTCAATTAAAAATATTGTCTACAATATACCAAGCACTTTTCTTGCACATGAATGCTTTTAGATCTTTTAAGATTTAAGACTGTCTGAGGTTAATGCCTGATATCACACATAATGCAACAAAACTTGCTCTCGGTTTTGTAAAGTCACCGGCTCTCCTATTTTTAACCCCATTTGCTTTTTCATGCTTCAAAGTATGTTTGGGATGTTTTAAAAAATGCAGTGATCTCTTGATACAGAAAACTAATTGAGAAAGCTGAAAATGTGCTTTTAAAGTGCAATTTGGTTCTGGCTTGTTTTTTGCATCAACCTGGAAAATGTATCTCTTTACTATCAGCCTTCCAATATATTTAGCACAAACAAAATGACTAAAATGTCTGTAAAGACATAGATAAAGAAGGAGTTGAATTTGTTTCAGCCAGCTGCCATTTCATGAGTGAGGACAGGGCAATGCAGCGGAGAGAGCTTGGGTTCGGCATTGAATACCAGCTCTGCCACTTACTAGTGGGATAACTTTAGGCACATTTTATCACCTGTCCAAGCCTCGGTTTCTTCATTTATAAAATGGGGAGAACACCACCAATATTACAGGTTTATTATGAAGAATAACATGAGATGTGAGATAAAGAATATGAAATGTCTAACTCAGACCCATCACCCATGGTGCATCTTCAGGAAACATCATCTTCCTCTTCTATTGTTTTCCTTCACACAGTCTCAGAGAGGAACTTACATGTGTGAGCACGATCTATGCGCCAGGGAAACGTTAAGAAAAGAAGATGCAAGTTCCAGACAAGTCCTCTCATAACTCTGAGTCAGCTGCTCACACATGGTTCCATTTAGAAACGTATCCCAAGTTCTGAGGACCTTAGATAATATATTATACATTTTATGTATATTCTGAGTTCAAAGACTGTTAGACTAATATAGGTTATTTGATGCTTAAAGAATTGCAAATTAAAAATAGTTTGGGAATAATTTACCTTTTTATATTACCTGCGATACTAAAGCCCAATTGTGTAGACAAGTAATTTAAATTGTTGTCTTGAGTACTTATTGTTATCATATCTGAGATGCTCTCTTCTCTTCCCATGAACACATACAGCCTTTACATTCCACTAACACTTAATTTTTGGACATATCTACAGGTCTCCTAGACTGTATTAAGGGTACATTCTTTCCTGCGATTGACTGTCTTTTTCAAGACCCATTTATATGCTCTACCCACTTATCTTGAACACTTTTCCTGCCTGTTCCTTTAGCTCCCTGTTTATTTTTCAAAGAGTATAACATATTTTATTCCCCAAACATCATATATCATCAAGTATTAAGCATATACTATCAGGGAGTATACATGCATATTTACACAGAGAAGGGTATTTTTCTCCTAAGGTGTGTTGTTA
This sequence comes from Murina feae, assembly GCA_004026665.1. Taxonomy (NCBI): domain Eukaryota; kingdom Metazoa; phylum Chordata; class Mammalia; order Chiroptera; family Vespertilionidae; genus Murina; species Murina feae. The sequence goes on from PVJC01032689.1 coordinate 8,776, forward strand.
TGTTTTCTAATTTTAAAATTATAACCATTTGAACAAAAGAAAATTCATTACTCTTCATGTTAGCCCATCTTTAAAAAGTAGTAATTGTGAATATTAATTATGGCAACACAGTAGTACTTGTGAAAAATGAAGAAATATTATTTTATTCATTATAAATAACACTTTCTACAATATACCAAGAATTGCAGATTTGTTAAATACCATCTCTTGCTTTTGCCCTAAATTTACCCTCAAAGTACTCATAATCTAAATGACACATACACCTATTAAGTTAATAATGGCAGGGTATATCTTAAATATTAAACCCAATAAAGTTCAGAGAAAAAAACACAAGACACTAAAGACCATTAAAATTATACAATAAAAATTATAATAGATTTAAGAAATTCATGGTAACTGGTAATTTCTCTCTGGGTTATTTTGTAAGTACTAAAGAAGAAAGTAATATTAAACACAGTCATGAAAAAGTAGGTTTGTTGAGGAACAAAGATGGATAGTTTTATATAATTCAATATGCTTTATCTAGATGTTGCTCCTGTGTGTTTGTTTTGCAGACTTCTGAGTTCTTTTAACAGTGCCAAGAATCCAAGAATCACTCAGTAAGTGTGCAGTAAACTGCTTATAAGAATATCCAATTCATTTACAAAACTATGTAGCATAAGGGGAGACATTAAAGATTTTTCTCTATAGACAATATCTGTGAATGGCATGTAAACTTGGACACTGCAATACACTTTCAAAATGAAGATTATTCTCCACAAAACTGCATATTCTAACTTGAGGCCATCTTTGATTCTCTTCTTCATCCCTGAAGAACTGGCAAAGGCTCTTTATTGTCTTTAATAATATAACCCAAAACTTAGTATTCTTCCTTGCTTTCTTCATCCACCAAATTTCCGTTAACACACCTTTCCAACCTTGTATCATGCAACCTTTACTCTACTCAGGGATGATATAATCACTTCTCTTTAATGTGACATAGTCACTCAATAGCAGTACCTTATTCAGATACTTCCTTTTACCTTGTTTAACCACTTCCCAGCTTTCTAAACCTTATCCTTAAAGCTCTGAGTCAACCCCATTTCTAGGGTAAACACATATCAGTCTTCCAGTGCTCTGGACTCTTCTGAGGCTCACTCTGTTTTTATCACTTCATTTTCTATTTTTTGCCACATGCTTCATCCACCCAGCCTTCTGTAGGTCAAGAAACTTTTAGATCACCCACAAAATGTCAAGTACAATAAATATCAGCTGATTAACTGAGGCCAATCCTTGGTACAAACAATTCTTATTTGTTTTTAGTAAACTATAAAATAACTTATTAAAACATTTTAAATGTCATAAAAAATGTTTATCCTATATAATAAAAGGGTAATATGCAAATTGACCTTAACAAAAGACCGACTAGGAATGACTGGTGACTATGACACACAATGACCACCAGGGGGCAGATGCTCAATAAAGGAGATGCCCCCTGGTGGTCAGTGTGCTCCCACAAGGGGAGCTCTGCTCAGCCACAAGCTAGGCTGCCAGCACAGTGGTGGTGGTGGGAGCCTCTCCTACCTCCTCAACAGCGCTAAGGATGTCCAACTGCAGCTTAGGCCTGCTCCCTGCTGGCAAGTGGACATCTCCCGAGGGCTCCAGGGCTGCCAGAGGGATGTCTGAAAGCCAGCTTAGGCTCGATCAACCAGGGAGCGGGCCTAAGCCAGCAGGTGGTCATCCCCTGAGGGTTCCCAAACTGTGAGAGGGCACAGGTCAGGCTGAGGTACCCCCCTGAGTGCATAAATTTTTGTGCACTGGGCCTCTAGTTGATTAATAAACTCAAGTTCCTCTAGAGAAGAGACCAAAAAATAGAAAATTAAAGTACTGCAACATAGATTATATCTTTGTTTCACTTTTAAAGCAGATTTCGCTTTCTCCAATATTTGAAAAAAATAATTACATCATCATATCTGATTAAATCTATGAAGGGATTTAGTAAAAAAAGAACATGTTATATCAAGAATGATGTATTAGTTGGAACGAGGCAGATTTAGTGTAAATAGTGACATGCTACCCTCCCCCTCTCAAACTACAGTACATTCTGAGTTGTAATGATTCCACAAAAATGCCCCATTTAGTAGTAATACCCAACATGCCAGTTCTTTTTTCTTGTATCCCAGCAATCTTTTATTTTTTATACCTCAGAAACTATCCTATTCCCTTCAAGTTTTATAAATACTGTATAACTCATTTAAAGTATTCTTGTGCAAAGAATTTTTCTTAAAAACCACCTCTATCATTCTTAGTTGACATAATCTTAAATTTTCAGATTTTTTCATAACTACTATGGAATAGTAGATATGCTCTTCAGAAGTGGCAATATTAAATGCAAACAACTTACATTAACCATTCCTATAAATTAGGTGAAGACAAATGACCACTTACGGAAAACAGGACATTTGAAACAAATAAAGAATTTGTAAGTCCTCAGACTGCAATAGGTTATGCAGGTTGCCTAGCACTTTCAATACCAAGGTGAGAATTGAAATCAGTCAATCCACTCTTAATATGATTAACTTTGAGACAACTCTATTCTTATTTTAAAGTTTAGTTGTATATAACAGAATAAGATTACTTTTGATATTTGAAATGTGGATTATTGCTTCATTTGTTTACATATAAGAACACTACAACCTGACCAGTGTGTCTCAGTGGTTGAGTGTCAACCCATGCACTGAGAGGTCATGGGTTCAATTCCTGGTTCAATGCCCAGGTTGTGGGTTCAATCCCCAGTGGTCGTCATACAGGAGGCAACCAAATGATGTTTTCTCTCATTGGCGTTTCTCTCCCTCCCTTCCTCTCTAAAATCAATAAAACCATTTTTTAAGAGAAAGGAAATTAAAAAACAAACACTACAGAAAAATACATGCAGTGATTTAATTTGTGAGATGCTTGATTAACTCTGGAAATTTAAATTGCTAAACAAAATAAGGAAGTAAAATTTCTCTTCAGGGCTAGAAAATGGAAAACCGTGTGTGTGTGTGTGTGTGTGTGTGTGTGTGTGTAAACTATCATAAACTATTATGTTTTTTTTCTGATTTACCACCCACTCTGACAATAGTGGGAAACACACTAATGGAATTGGTCTACACCTTAATAGGCAATAAAGTAGCCTGACCTTAGTTATACATAAAATGGTTTTTTATAGGCTTTACAAGCTGGCTAACCATAAGTAATTTATTTAACCTCACTGAATCTCTATTTTTCATATGTAATTTTGGTAAAATGATATCTATTTCACACAAATATTTAGGTAAGGATAAAGAAAACGGCCAAACAGAAAACTCTAAAAACAAGAATACCTATTCTCACCACTTTTATTGAACACTAGAGGCTTGATGCAGACATTCATGGATTGAAAGTCCTAGGCACAGCAACCAGATAATCAAAGGAAATAAAAGACATCCAATTTGTAAAGGCATAAGTAAAAGTTTCTATTTGAGATAGAATGATACTATATATAGAAAACCCTAAAGATTCCACTAAAAAAAACTATTTATAACTCAGTAAAGTTGTAAGATAGAAATTAAAATTCATAAATTTGTTATATTTTCATATACTAATAACAAATGATCAGAAAGAGAAATTAAGAAAATAATCCCATTTACAATTGCATTAAAAAGAATCCTAGCCCAGCTGGTGTGGCTCAATGGTTGAGCATTGAACTATGAACCAGGAGGTCATGGTTTGATTCCCTGTCAGGGCACATGGGCACTTGCCAGGGTGTGGGCTCAATCCCCAGGAGGGGGCATACAGGAGGCAGCAGATCAGTGACTCTCCATCATTGATGTTTCTATCTGTCCCTCTATGAAATCAATAAAAATGTTTTTTAAAAGAATAATATACCCGCCATAGCCAGTTTGGCTCAGTGGATAGAGCGTCTGCCTGCAGACTCAAGGGTCCCAGGTTCGATTCCAGTCAAGAGTATGTACCTTGGCTGCGGGCACATTCCCTATAGGGGGTGTGCAGGAGGCAGCTTGTCGATGTTTCTCTCTCATTGATGTTTCTAACTCTCTATCCCTCTCCCTTTCTCTCTGTAAAAAAAAAAAAAAAAACAAAAAAACAATAAAACATATTTGAAACAAAAAAGAACAAGGTACCCAAGAATAAATTTAACTAAGGAGGTAAAAGACCTAATGAAAATTATAAGACATAATGAAAAAAACTGAGGAGGAAAACAGATAACTGGAAGGATATACTGTGTTCATAAATTGGAAGAATATTTACCCAAAGCAATCTACAGATTCAATGCGATGCAATCCCCATCAAAATGTAAATGACATTTTTCACAAAATTAGAATAATTCTAAAAATACGTGGAACCAAAAAAAGACCCTGAATAACCAAAGCTACTAAGAAAGAACAAAGTTGGAGGTATAGCACTCCCTGATTTCAATCTATACTACAAACTATTATAATCAAACAGTATGGTACATAGATCAAGGGAATGAAATACGTCCATGCTTATGTGGTAAATTAATCTATGAGAAAGAAAGAAAGAAAATACAATTGGGTAAAGGCAATCTCTTCAGTAAATGGTGCTGGGAAAACTAAACAGATATATGCAAAAAAATTAAACTAGACTGCTTTCTTACACCATACACAATATAAACTTGAAATGGATTAAAAACTTAAATATACAATCTGAAACCATAAAAGACTTAGAAAAACATAGGTTATAAACTATTTGACTTTGGTCTTAGCAATATATTTTTGGATATGCCTCTAGGGTAAATGCAACAAAGTGAAAATAAACAATTGGGGGACTACATCAAACTAAAAAGCTTTTGCACTGTGAAGAAAATCATCAACTAAAAAATAATGAAATCTACCAAATGGAAGAAGGTATTTACAAATGACATATCCAATAAGGGGCAATCAGCCCAAATACAGGGTGAAAAAAAGTAAGTTCATAGCTGTGAGTATGCAAAACACAGTCTATACTTCTATTATTATTTATTAATTACTAGAGGTCCAGTGCACAGATTATGAAAAAGTCTCAAAAATTTAAAAACAGGACTACCATATGACACAGCAAAGCCAATTCGGAGTGTTTATCTGAAAAGTCCCAAACACCCTATGTTCACTGCAGGATTATTCACAGTAGCCAAGACATGGAGGCAACCTAAGTTCCATCAACAGATGAATGGATAAAGAAATGTGGAATACACAATAGAATACTACCTAGGCATAAAAAGAATAAAATCTTTCCATTTGCAACAACGTGGATGGACCTAGAGGATATTATGCTAAATAAGTCAGACTGGGAAAGACAAATATATGATTTCACATATATGTGGAATCTAAAATAAAAAATAATGAATAAACAAGAAAAACAGATGCACAAAGAACAAATTGGTGGTTGTCAGATGGGAGGTGGGTAGAAAATGGGTGGAAAATGTGAAGGGATTAAGTACAAATTGCCAATTATAAAATAAGTCACAGAGATGTAAAGCATAGCATAGGGAATATGGTGAATAATACCATAATAAATGTGTAGGGTGCCAGGTGGATGCTAGTCATACTGTGACAATAACTTTGTAAGTTATATAACTGTCTAATCACTATGTTGCACATCTGACATGAATACAATATTGTATGTCAACTATAATTTAAAAATTGTTAAAATAAAATCAGCAGAGGTCAGTTAATCATTCCAGGTCAATTAATCATAACTAGAGGTATCTTATAACAATAAATATACTGCTCCTTTTAATACTCCTCTCCATTTGCTGATCAGGAAAATATTTTAAGTTAAATGAAATATTTCAAAATGTGATAATATTATTGTAAACATTTTATTCAATATTGCTTAGTCACAAAACATTTCATAGATGGTTAAAAATTATGGCAATTTTTTTCACTTATCCTAAATAATCTAACTAGACATAAATATAATAAATTTTCTCTCAGTAATTTGCCTTAATTTTAGTTTTCTAATGTTGCTATTAGACAAAAAACTAACAAGAAAATACTAAACCATATAAAAATAAGCGGTATATTACTAATAGTTTTCACTTTGCTTTTCAAAATACTTGGAATTTTCTAAATTGCTTTTTCAAAACATAAACCTCATAAGTCATCAATCATGTAAATGTAAAGAAACAAATTTTTACTTTATTTCTTGATATGACATCTGTTACAGGTCCATAGTCATCTGCCCTCACTGGGTCAGCTCAGTGGTTAGAGCATTGGCCTACAGACTGAAGGGTCTCAGGTTTGATTCAGGTCAAGGGCACACACCTTGGCTGCAGGCTTGCTCGATCCGCCAGCCCCGGTCTGGGTGAGTGAAGGAGGGAACCAGTACATGTGTCTCATTCACATCCATATTTCTCTCTGTCTCTCCACCTCCCTTCCATTGTCTAAAAATCCATGGAAAAAATATCCTCAGGCGAGGATAAACAAAAAAAGCATAAAAGCTCACAGCCATGTAGCTAGGTGTCACACCTACCCAACTGTTCACTGCATGGCAGATATTAGCTAATTTCTTCAACCAAGGAAAACCTACCACCCTGTGACCAAGAATTCACCAAATTTTTGCTTTAGGAGAGCTAAACTCACAGAAATGTAATCATTGCACAGTATAAGTTGAACCCTCTCATTACAAATCATAAATCATTTCCATCAGAAAAAATTCATCTGAATAAGAAGCATCAGTTTAAAATGCACAAAATGGAGTGGTTCCGACTTAAAAACAAACATATTGGAATAGCTAAAACATACTTACGTATAGATTGTCTCTCTTGGGACAACTTGAGGGAATTAGTGTTTTCCCTCATCTCAAGGAAATTCCCTAGTCCTCGGGAAAAGCCCAGAGTTCCAAGGGATTTCTCAGTACAGGTACACGTAGTATTTATTTTTCTTTTGCACTTTTTCTAAACTAAGCTATTTTATGTTTCTGTAGCAAAGTTGAATTTTTTTAATGGAAAAATTTTAATTGTAGCTATTTTGGTAAGAATTTTTATTAAATGATGTTTTGGTGATTATGTTAAATGTCTTTATAATACCATTATGAAACAAGAGGTATGTCTATGAAATGACAAATTAAATAGGGAATTGATAGAGTTTCATCATGTTTTATTCCATACAATATCTAATTTTTGTTCTTCAGGTCAATATAGAACAAAAATTAGATATTGTATGGAATAAAACACTACTGCATGTATGCATATATGTGTTACTTATTTCTTTCAATTTTTAGGAAGCTTGTAACATTTTCTAAATAAAATAGAGGCTATATCTAAGCCCCAGGAACAACATGGTTTTGAAATCTTTAGGAAGCTAATGATACCTTCATATCTAAGAGAAAAACCTCTTACTATAGTAAAATTTTAGCTAGAAGTTTTATACAATTGGTTCATAATTAAGGGCATTATCTACAGTGTTGGAATACTTTTAAACTGAGCTCCTCGATAATTAGAGAAGACATTAAAGTAGTTAGAGTAGCCCTAACCGGCTTGGCTCAGTGGATGGAGCATTGGCCTGCAAACTGAAAGGTCCCAGGTTCGATTCCGGTCAAGGGCATGTACCTTGGTTGCAGGCACATCCCCAGTAGGAGGTGTGCAGGAGGCAGCTGATCGATGTTTCTCTCTCAATGATGTTTCTAACTCTCTATCCCTCTCCCTTCCTCTCTATTAAAAAATCAATATATATATATATATATATATATATATATATATATATATATATATATATTAAGTAGTTAGAATAGAGTAAAACATCCACAGTAAGGTATCCCTCTGTTTAAAAAAAACAACAAACAAAAAAAGGTAAAATATGCATATTAAGATAGAGTGTCAAATCTGTAAAATACTGCTGCTACTATTCCTTTAATTCAACACATATGTGCACTAAGGAGATACTAAATCTATCAACAGGGACTCCATTCATAGTATTTCCTGAAAGATTATACTTAGAATTTTAAAGTTTAATGGAGTTTGAAATTTTCATTTTTAACCTGTTACAGACATCCTTTGACTATGCAGCTTTAATAAACCAAGACAACATTTGGTTTTAAAAATATTCATCACTGAAATATTTTATTCTATTGCATTGCATCTGATTGTATGTAAAACTGGCACCTTCAGACATCTAAAAAAATTTAAGGCAGATTCATTTGAAAAAATGTTGAGTTCCAACTTAAAGGTCAAAGAAATATATGCTTAATAATATCCTGTAACTTTCATATCTTTGTAATACTGGAATTGTAAAATTGTCTTCTATTTTATGTTTAAAAATTTTACTTTTGAACATATATGTGTATAGATTTATATACCCACAGTAGATTTAAAGTTTTAAGCTAGTCAATGCAATATGGCTTATTCAACTGGAAATAATATTTAAGGTATTTTACTACAATCTAATTGTTAATATTGTCTAAATTATGACTTTGGAAAAGTTTTGTGATTATCTTCATTTTCAAATATAAAACCTGGATGAAAGTTGCAATAACTCATGCAAGTACTTTATACAGAAATTTTCACTTATCATACAATATTATTCCCAACACATAAAATAAATCAGCATGAAAAGTCACCCGGTGATTTGATAATTACTCTATTATTAGATTAGTTTTGTCCAATAGTAAGATTGGATAAGCAATGATTATGAACCTGCAAACAGTACTGAACAAAGGTTTATTTGCTAGAAGCAACAGAAATTGTGATCTGAATTCAAAATGTTAAGTACCATCTGTAACAAGAGACACTCAGGAAAAAAACTGCCACTAGTTTAAAAGTTGTAATTTATTCTCTTACCTTTCTAATAGTATGTAGTTTGTTTGTACTACAATGGGGTAATACACATTTCAAACTCCTCTATAAAGTCTGTTTAGCAAGTGGAACTAATCTAAAGAGTTCCTGTTTGAAGTTTTTATTGACTCATTGAATAAGACAAATCTGTATAATTATATGATTAAGAGGGAAAAAATGTTACTGCCCGTATGAGAATAATATAAATCTTGTCTAGTTTTAACTATCCTTTTGGGGCCAATACTGTGAATTTACTTTTTCTGAATGTCTTTATACAAATCACAGCACACAGGAATTGTAAGACCATATGGCACATCCCTTGATGAAAACTCCATTCCTGCCTCACCCACTAGGAGCCTTCGTCAGAGCCAGGAGCATCTGCCTTCCTGTAGGAAACAGAGCACATCCATCTACCCAGGGTGGGCGGGCCATGGGAAGGTAAAGAGACCAGGGAAATAACTAAAGCATACCTTTTTAATTTGTATTTTTTACTTTTAAGGCACTTGTTACTGTGGTAACATTTACAAAGTTCTTAAAATCAAGTGCCAGCAGAATAGCAGGATTTAACATTCCACGTTTCTGCAAATGTTTTCGTACTAGCTGTGGGAGTTAACAGAAATACAGCCAAGAAGTTTGCTTCTAAGCAGGGCTATAAAGATCTGAAAGAAATATGCACAGAGAACTCTCAGATGAGAAGTAAAAAGGGTGCTCTGTGAATACTCTGACAAAGGAAAAATCAGAGCCGAAATTAAAATGCGCCATTTCACATAATTGTGTCTCCTTATCATATGCAATAAAACCTTTGAGGCAAGAACGTTTTAGGAATTGATTTAATATTTCAGGGAATTAAAGCTGATTTAAAAATTATCTTAAGATAAATTTGAATTATTTGTGTTAAAATTTAAGGTGGGGGTTCATAGTATTTACTACTAAGGAGTAGAGGATAGAATAATAAAAAGGGCTTGGAATCTGGAATAAAAAAATTTACGTTTGACTCTTAGATGTCAGTGGCTGAGCAACCTTGTAGATGCTTCTACTTCACTTTGCTGGTCCTCAGTCTTCTTATCTTAAAGTGGCAGTAATGATACCTACACCTCAGCGCAGGTGTGAGATTAAAGAGAACGTTATCACTGAACCTAAACCCGTGCTTGACTCAATATTCCAAATGCATGTGAAACCTCCATTCTCCTTTCTTTTTCTTCCTTTCCCAAATACTGAGGAAATATAAAAGAAATAGTGGAAATGGAACGGTGGCATTCTAGTATACACTGGAATGGAACATGATCAAGACTCTTACAGCGAGAATTCATTGTGTGGTGAGAAGAGGAGGGAGGGTAAGTAAACACTCCAATGGAATTTCAGTAGGATCCTGTCTGTTTCCCTGGCGGGTGATGGGGAAGGGGGGAGGAAGTCATACTTCAAGTTATTTCCAGAGTAAGGAGACATACTTCAAGTTATTTCCAGAGTAAGGAGAAGGTAGAGAAAGTGAAATAGAAGGTGAATAGATATTGGGTTAAAAAACAACAAAACAGTTTCAGTTAAAAACAGTGGAGTGACTGACCATATGTATTCATGTCTTCTCAATTGTTTTCAACCCACAAAGTCAAAGTCAATAAAATAGGTTTCAGTAACCTCAGAAGCAGCAGAGAGGATAACAAGAATAGAGGTCAATGTGAAGTATGGCCAACTTGTATCCAACTCCCCCTCCCCAGTTACACACACACAGGTTCAGCACCCAGAGGCAAGTAGTCAAGTACTGCTGCCACGCCTCCACTCTGCAGCCAGATAGGGGCCTGGAGAACTTAAGCTGCTTGGGCTTGAGTGGGGGATGCTGGGGTAAAAATAAGGGAATTTCTCACATTGAATCTTGACCCATCATCTCTCTGCCTGTACCACCCTTCCTCACAAACAAGGCATTAGGGGTTCTCTGACAAACTGGATCTCCCAAAAAAAAGAACTTAAAATATCGATTCCCAGGGAAAATCATCAGTCACTGAACTCTATGCAATTGCAGAGCTTTCAATGAATTCCCTAGTGTTTTACTATTAAACAAGAATGAGCTGCAGAGGTTCATCAACTTTTGAAAAAAAGCTTTAGTGGGAAAACTAGAAAACCACTCACTCGCACCCTAAAGAAAGGGTCCCAGGATGAAGAGGCAAACGAGAGAATTTCCCCTCAAAATAGAACAAAACTATAACTAATGAGACAGAGAG
>PVJC01032690.1:0-19788 GCA_004026665.1 Murina feae
AAAATTACTTTACCCAGCAAAGCTATCATTCAGAATTGAGGGTCAGATAAAGAGCTTCACAGACAAGAAAAAGCTAAAAGAGTTCATCACCACCCAACCAGTATTATATGAAATGCTGAAAGGTATCCTTTGAGAATGAGGAAGAAGAAAAAGGAAAGTAAAAATTATGAACAACAAATATATATCAACGAGTGAATCTGAGAATCAAGTGAATAAAAAATCTGATGAACAGAATAAACTGGTGAATAGAAAAGAATCAGAGGCATAGAAAGGGAGTGGACTGACAATTTTTTGGGGTTAAGGGTGTTGGGGATGCGTGAAGAGACTGGACAATAATTGTACACCTATGGATGAGGACAGTGGGGGGGCAAGGACAGAGGTTGGGGTGGGAAATGGGAGGAGGGGAGCTATGGGGGAAAAAAGAGGAACAACTGTAATAATCTGAACAATAAAGATAAATTAAAAAAAAAAAAAGAATCGGGAGGTCAAAGGATTGAAGGTCATAGGCATATGAAAAGAAAAAAAAAAAAAAAAAAAGAATACACTGAGCCCTACTGTTGATAAATAGGTGAAAAGGCATCAGAAATTGTGAAACCTACTTGGCAGTATTAGCAAATAGAACAAGAACAAAACAGGATTGAAGTATGAGGGAGGAGCTTCAGCTGCCCTGCTTTGTCAATCTGGCTTTACTGGCTAGAATTCTGGGTGCTCAGTGGCTTCTAGGAATACTGCAACATGGGAGAAAAAACACTTATTTTGTCCAACTCCTTCTTTTTACAAAGGTGGAAAATTAAAGGAGGATCAAAGGTGTTAGGTAACTTGTTTAGGATCAGGCCCAGGAGAAGAATCCACCACAAAATATTCAAATTGCAGAATCATATACAAAAATGGTAACAGAATACACATGCATGGAGGTCACATGATCTAATTTTTAAAGGATGAACCAAAGCACTGGAAGTTCCACAGCTCCATAATGCAAAGCGATGAGTGAAGCATGTGGAGAATCAGCACAGCTTCTGTGTACCAAGCAGCCTTCCTCACTCTGTGCTCTGAATCAGCTGTAATTGTGATGATAACACTGGCTCTGTTACAAACAGGATTACTTAAGTAACCCAATCTGGAGCTTTTTTAAAGATTGAACAAGCATGTCTACATAGGGAAAAATGAGTTCAAATGTATATTAGCTTTGTGGTTGTAATGATACAAGACACTTGAATAGCAGCTTTAATGTACTTTGAACAAGAAAGATTTTGAATACAAACCAATTCTCCATTTGAAAAATGGAAGATGTGCTTCTGGGAGGGAATATGATACACTTTTAGCCTGATGAAAACATATGCCTGAACATGCGCCCTCATTTATACACTTCTTGGGGAAACTAATTTATTTCAATAAAACCAGACAGAACCTTTGAAAGAAAAAACAAAACAAACCTGTTTTGTATAATTTTCTTAGTTCATCTTTCCTATAATATTATAGAATCTCTATTTCTCTCCAATAATGAAACAGCAAGTGAGCTTTTTTAAAAGGTTTATTTTAGACTACAGGCCCGGTGCACAAAATTAGTGCACTGAGGAGGGTTGTCCCTCAGCCCAGTCTGAATCCTCTCCAATCTGGGATCCCTCTCACAATCTGGGATTGTTGGCTCCCAACCGCTCTCCTGCCTGCCTCCCTGATCACCTCCTAACCACTCCCTGCTGGCCTGATCAATGCCTAATTGCTCCCCTGCCAGCCCAATTGCCCCCAACTGCCCTCCCCTGCAGGCCTGGTCACCCCTAACTGCCCTCCCCTGCTGGCCCAGTCATCCCTAACTGCCCTCTCCTACAGGCCTGGTGGCCCCCCAACTGCCCTCCCCTGATAGCCTGATCACCCACAGCTGCCCTCCCCTGCTGGCCATCTTGTGGCAGTCATCTTGTGACTACATGGGTGTGGCCATCTTTGTGTGAGGGCATGATGGTCAATTTGCATATTACCTCTTTATCAGTAGGATTGTATTTTAAAATAAATAAGACAAAAGCAATAGTCAGTCATAGCAAATAGATGAGAAGACTGAGGCAAAGAACCTCAAAGATAATGGATGGGGATTAAAGGAAGTGCAAGGCTGCTACCCTGAGAACACTTATTAAACTGTGAAATCCATGAAGGCAGAGGCCATTTTTGCTGGTTCAACAGCACCATGCACAGGTATAGACAGAGAGGAACCACTGAATGGAAAGGAGGGAAATGAGAGAGATGGGAAAAGGAATGTCATATTTCTGGGACAGGTAAAAGAGCTATAATAATACATAGTTACTTCACAATTTTATAGCCAAGTGAGACTGTGCCAGGACGAAGCCAAACAGATCTAGGTCAAATTCCATACTCTATCATCTTCCTTGAGAAATCTCTTGGATTCTCTGTTTCTTTTCTTTTTTTCTTAAAATCCTCACCTGACAATATTTTCCCATTGATTTTTAGAGAGTGGAAGGGGTGGGGAGAGATACAGAGAGAGAAACACTGATGTTAGAGGGTCACATTTATTGTGTCTGATCCTAGTCCAGGGCCGGGGATCAGGCCTGCAACTGAGGTACATGCCCTGCTAGGGCAATTCTGTTTCTTTATTGGTAATTTGGTAGTATAATGGTCATGGTATATAGGTTTTCTGAGAGGAAAAAGGGTGATAACCTATATGAATACACGTCATGGTGCCTAGCACATGCTGAGGCTCAGTGATTGTCAGCTCCCTATGCAGGACCTTGATTACAGTGCTACTTCTGGCACTGAAGCTGGAATTGAAAACCACCATTAATACAAGCATTCAGAATAATCAGTTTTGGGGGTTCATCTTAGAGAACTACAGTCCTCTGCCCTCACTCTAAGATGCCCCGTGCTATACCCTCATCAGAGTTTTGGAAAGAGACCAGGACTTATGCACAAAAGAGAGTTAGAAACAAGGCCATGTTCAATTTATTTAACATTCTGTTTTTGGGTTTAGGTCAAGTAAAATAATAATTCTATAAGCCCATAAAGAAAATATATGACAACATTTTGCATACTATAATAGTTTTCCCTCTTCAGGGTTATTTTGATTATTTAGTTTAAAAAGTATGCTGGATATTTTATGTGAGACAGCTTTTGTTTACTCCTTAAGACTCCTCTCTATACCTGCCCCTGTTCTCCTCCCAAAATTATCTCTATAGATTACATCAATGGGCCCTCTTACTCCCTGGCTCTGCTTGGGTTCAGTCAATGGGGAGCCCTGGCAGGACTTAGTGGGAGACTGAGAATCAGTTCAAGGATTTTATTTTCCTGGTTCACTCCCTGTAAGCTTAGCTTGAGCTGATTCTGTCCTTGAATAAAGGACACTGCTCTAATCAAGGTCATCTATATATATAAAAGCCATTCAACTAATAGCTATGATGCACACTGACCACCATGGGGTAGACACTAAATGCATAGGCATGGAAACATGAAACAGATTGATGAATCTCAGAGGGAAGAGGGTGGGGAGAGGACAGGAAGAGATTAAACAAATATCTTATATGAATACTAGAGGCCAGATGCAAGGATTCATGCACCGGTGGGGCCCCTCAGGCTGGCCTATGGGTATTGGACCAAAGCCAGAAGTCTGAAATCCCCCAAGGGGTCCTAGATTGCGAGAGGGTGCAGGTCAACAGACCCCACTGGTGCATGAATTGGTGCACCAGGACATCTAGCTTAGTTCATAAAACAACTTGCTCTCCTTTTGGGTTCTGATATTTCTCCCTCCACTGATTTCTGTGAGCTTAGACTGATAACAATTATGCTATTGGTAGCCTCTGGTTCCTGAACAATCCCTTGAAGTTCTCCATACCATACCTGGATCCAACCATTTTATTTACTCCCTTTATAATAAGCCATCCTTGAAGCATCCTGATTTGGTTGTGCCAAAGTTCCTAACAGGATCTTGATTGAACAGATGTGGTTTATACATATTGATCACAACTGGTGGCTAGCCTAAATCTCACATCCTTTCCCAGGCTCTCTCTTAGTTCAATTATGAGGATAGCTCCTGTCCTCATGTTCTCATTTGAGGAATAATCAATGTAGAAGAATAATATTTTCCTTACTAATTAAGTATATACATATATATACACATATATACATACATACATACATACATATATATATCTACTCTAATAAAAGAGTAATATGCAAATTAACCATCACTCTGAGACACCTAAGCCATTCCCACCAGCCAAACCATGCCCCTAGCCAATCAGAGCAGCTGTATGCAAATTAACCCAGCCAAGATGGAGGCCGGCAGCCACGGAGCTAGAGCAAACAGGAGGCTTCCATTGCAACTGCCTGCCTAGGCGAGCTGAGGCTCTGCTCATGGCAACAATGTTTCAATTATAGAAGCCACAGATCTGAAGCAAACAGGAGGCTTTGTTACCTGCCTAGGCCTCCATTCAAGGTAACAAAGTTTCAATTATAGAAGATAAATAAACCCCAGAAACCTGATTCCAGCCAGCCTTGCTGGAACATTGGGTCAATGGGAGCTGTGGGTAGCCTGAAAATGGCCCTCAGCCCCTCACCCAGGCTGGCCAGGTACCCCAGTAGAGTCCCGAACCCTGAAGGGACTATGGGCATCCTAAAAACGGCCCTCAGCCCCTCACCCAGGCTGCCCAGGCACCACAGTAAGGACCTGAACCCTGAAGGGGATGTGGGAAGCCTGAAAATGGCCCTCACATCCTCACCCAGGCTGGCCAGGCACGCCAGCAGGTGGACATCCCCCGAGGGTCCCAGACTGCGAGAGGGCACAGGCAGCGCTGAGGAACTGCCCCCGAGTCCACAAATTTTTGTGCAGTGGGCCCCTAGTATGTATATAAATATACACACACATATACACACACACAAACTCTAGAGGTCTGGTGCACAAAATTTGTGCACTCGGGTGGGGGTCCCTCAGCCCTTCCTGTGCCCTCTCACAGTCCAGGAGTCCCATGATCGATCGCCCTGCAGAGGGAGGCCCCACCCATCCCCCGCAGCACTGCCAGCCAGGTAGCTTGGGCCTCTCCCTGCGGAATGATCATGGGGCAATGGTGGGGCCCTCTGACCAATTGTATTGCACCCACTTTGGCTGGCTTGGCACCAGTTGCTGTCATAGCGTGGTTGTCAGGATGGTCATTCCACTGTTTGGCTGTTCAGTAGATTTACATATTATACTTTTATTATCACAGATAAATATATAAACACAAAATATAAAATCACTTGTATTAATTTGAACTTGTGAATCAAGTCTTTTACTAAGCAAATCCAACTTATCTTGTTATTCTTTTCTATACTTTTATTCATGTTCATATACTACACATAATATGCAATTTGAAGTATTTATGGGTAAAAGAGTATATGCATTTTAAAATTTCAGAATTTAATAAAAATTTTTAAATTTGTAAAATATATATTTGTATATTAAAATAAGTCAAATAGCAAACGTTTAATATTAATAACTATAGGCTAAAAACCTATAAAGCCTCAGTTTTACTTGATGTCTGCCAATAAGCAATCTGCATCAATAACTTGACATGTAGATGAGGTTCATTGGACTGCTTCTGATTTAAATGTAATTTACATCAGTGAAAAGTTCATATTTAAACCTTAAAAATATTCATTTTGAATTTCTGATTGACTTTAAATACATAAATTTCAAAATGATCTATTTTTAATTAAAAATTATAAAGCCATCACAACTGATGGTAAACTTCTTGAACCACTTTCTCTTCATGTTTACTAGATACAAACTGTGACAGGTCTCAAACTTCAAAGCACATCAATAACTTGGCTAAAAAATATTAGAGAATGAAAGTTGCAATTATTTTCTAATTACATTATTTGCAAATTTAAAGTATACTTCAGAATTTTAAAGATAAATAGGTTCAGAAGATATTAACTTATTAGAAAGATACGTAAAGGGAAATTTATCAAAAGCCCAAAGTGATGTAAGAATGTTTTAACTCAGTATGTATTTCAAGGCCAAGTATAAGTATTTCTTGTTTAATGTATGATAGCATATGAAGACTTTCTCTAATAATATCAAATTTACTTATGTCAAATTAAAGAATATTCAATACAACATGTTTCCATTTGTCCAATTTGAACACATTATTTCAAAGCAACATTCTTCTTTTAGTTCCTTAACATCTTGGTATACAACTAAAGTGTGTTGGGTCACAGAGGAGCTGACCTGGCTTTCTGTTCATCCTAACATAACACTTCAATCATCAAGCAGTTCTGATCTAACTCTGTACCAATTTGGTCTTGTGTCATGGCCAAATTATGAAAAATTTAAAATGAGTGCTTGCATGATTCATTTCTATTGGTAAGTCATACTCTGAGTCACCAAGCCAGTGGACAAGCTGACACATACTTTAGTAAATATGCCCATTATCACAACTGAATAAAGACATATACAAATAGACCATGATGACAATTTTCTGAACATCTATTATTTATTAAGCAATCTTTGAGTTGACCTGTATACTATCATCCTCCAAGAAAGTAAAGTGGGAATTTTACTTACCATAAAACCAATGAGGAACCTAAGGCTATGGCAATACTAAATTATTTGTCCCAAAGTCATATGCTGGGAGGCATATATTCAACCCAAAGCTTGAGCCCTTTTATCCATTATCTTACCAATTCTCTCATAGTACTAGCTCTTAAGGAATTATTCCATTTCTCGCAAATTATTTCAAATTAGAATGATATTCAATGCTCATGCAAAACAATGTATTCAAATAACACTGTCAAAGATAGTATTACTTTTGTTTTAATCTAGCTAATGACCAGAATGGACAGCATATATCATACAACTTAAAATTTTAAAATCTTTAGTTATACTTTCCCCATGTTATTTACTAACATATATAATAATAAAAGTGTAACATGCTAATTAGACCAGATGTCCTCTGTTCTTCTGGAGGAAGACAGGGCTGCGAGGGAAGCCTGGGTCCCAGGTGCCTGCCAGCAGCCACAAGGAAACCCAGGTCCTTGGTGCTGGAGGGAAGCCTGTGCAGGAAGCCAGGGAAAGGAAGGCCTACTCTTGTACAAATTTCATGCATCGGGCCTCTAGTTATTATAATAATCAGCAATTTATATTTCATTACATCTGAAATTATCTATAAAGGAAAACTTCTTTGAAATATTACAATTAATAATCTGATAACATTAAAATTGACATTCAAAAAGATGAAAATTCTCAGTATGATTTTAGGCAACATGAATAATTATATATATATACATATCTATATCTATATCTATATCTATATCTATATCTATATCTATATATCTATATCTATATAGTTGTCAATAAAGGGATATATTTCTTAACTCGTAAGGATTTTAACTTGAACTAAGTTAAATTTACCAAAACAACTAGAGTACATTAAAGTTTAGCTTTTACCAAGTAAATGAAAACTGCCTAATTGAAGATTTTATATGTGTATAGTGAAATATGTAAAATAAAAATAAATATATGCGCTCATATTCCTAAATTTTTTTTATCATTAGCACTCTTCATCTTTAAATTTAGGATTATCAAACAAAGAATATTTTTGATAACTTGAGGTAGCAAATCAAACCAAAATAATTTTTCTCCTTTCTAAATTACAGAAGCCTAATAATTCTATTTCAAAGTTTGGTTGCCTTCTTTTAATGTTCAATGAAACTGTAAATTGTTCAATAATAAAATAAATATATTATTATGTTTATGTAAATCACATGCTTCAAAATCCACCTCTGAAACATGGAAAGTATAACTTGATAAACATTAAGTTATATCATTTATGAACAAAAAATGTTTGCTGTATACCAGAGACAAATTATAATGTGCATCCTGTGAATATAAAAAATACCAATTACTTCTGTTATTACAGTTCCATCTGGTCAGCTGTGGATTCTATAATGGAGATTAGTTTTATTCTGGTGCATTGAAAAACACTGATACTAATCTCAGACAAACATATTACTGTCAGTAAGAAGCTGATTACTGACTATAGAAGCTTTTAACAAATTATTATTTAACAGATTCAAGGATAACTAAATCATACTAAAAATAGTAGCATTTCTAATATCACTGAAATATTCATGGAGGTTACATTCCAAGAACTACCTTGGATGCATAAAACCTAGGATAGTACAGAACCCAATATATGTGTTTTTCCTATACATACATACCTATGATAAACTTTATCAACTAGGCACAGTAAGATACTAGCAATAATAACTATTTAGTAATTAAATAGAACAATGACAGCAATATACTGTGATAAAAGTTATGGGAATGTGTCTTTCTCTTTCTTAAAATTTCTCTTGTCCTGTACTCACCTTTGCACTTGAAGGAGGCACTTTGTAAGGTGACCAGATGTCCCGCTTTTGGCAGGACAGTCCCTATTTTTAACAATTTGTCCCGCATCCCGCGGCGTTTTAAAAAAGTCCCGATTTTTGGAAAAAGACATATGTACTACTCTTTGTAATATTTTAAGTAATAATAATAATAAAAAAAGAACCCACCTCCCCCGGTCAATGATGTCCCATTTTACCAATGTTAAAATCTGGTCACCTTAATAAGGCTTCTCTTGGGCATATCCAAATTTCCAGTACCACTAGTTCAGTGCTTTGTAGTCATTATTAAGTAAAATAAGGATGATTCGAACACAAGCACTGTGATACCTTGAGGTGGACCTGATAACCAAGATGGCTACTAAGTGGCTATCAGGTGGGGAGTATCTAGAGCATGAAGGTGCTGGACAAAGGCATGATCCACATCCTAGGCAAGACAGAGCAGGAAGGAGTGAGATTTAATCTCCTACTCAGATCGTTGCCCAGTTCAAAACTCATGAATTGTTTGTTTCTGAAATTTTCCATATACTATTTTTGGACCAACCCATAGTTAATTGCTAAGAATTCTGCCACTGACTGGATGGACAGACATAGCCAGTTACATCTGATGATTTAATATGTTAATGAGGAACAAAAGCATAGTGGATTAACTAAATAGAGAGAGAAAAACAATCTAATATGATTTAACCCTCCCATTCTTTTTAGTAATGCTATTTTACATTAATACTTTATTAATACTTTCTCCTACTGGTAATCCATATCTGACTTGTATTTCACAGAATCACAGTAAAATCAAGCAACAGCTATAAAAGTAGATAACTGAAGAGAAAAACTAATGAATGAAAGTTCTTATACAATCTAAAAACTGATTAGTTGCTCAGGAATCAAGGCATAGTATTGGGGAAATACCTCAAATTTAGTGTTAAGATTTTTTAAATGGTAATATGTTTTCTTTCCATTTCCTGACTTTGATTCTAATAAACATAGCCTTCATTATTTGCTTTTATGAACTAAAATGTATTTCTAATAATTTTTTAAAATCCTATATAATAAAAGAGAAACATGCAAATTAACCATCCCTCTGCTATGATCAAGCCACGCCCACCAGCCAATCAATAATGAGTATGCAAATTAACCCAACTAAGATGATCACAGAGCTGGACCAAGCTGGAGGCTTGGGTTGCCCCCAGCAATGAAGGAAGCCAAGCTTCCTGCCTGCCCTGGCCAGCCCTTGGCTCCACTCAAAGGCTACAAAGTTTCAATTATAGAAGACAAATAAGTCCCAGAAGAAAAAAAAAGAAAGAAAAAAAGGAGAGACTGGGAACTTTGGTCACTGGGCAGTGGCAGGGAGGGTCGGCCAGCCTGAAAACCGCCATCAGCCCCTCACCCAGGCTGGTCAGGCACCCCAGTAGGGACCCCCTCCCTGAAGGGAATGTGGCCAGCCTATAAATAGCCCTCAGCCCCTCACCCAGGCTGGCCAGGCACCCCAATGGGAACCCCACCCTGTTCCAGAACACCCTTCATGGCAAATCAGCTGGCCCCCACCCATGCACCAGGCCTATATACTAAAAAAGTAATATGCAAATTGACCCTAACAGCAGAACCACTGGGAATGACTGGTCATTATGACACACACTGACCACCAAGGGGCAGATGCTCAATGCAGGAGCTGCCTCCTGGTGGTCAGTGCACTCCCACAGGGGGAGATCTGCTCAGCCACAAGCCAGGCTGATGGCTGCCAGCATAGCAGTGGTGGTGGGAGCCTCTCCTGCCTCCTCAGCAGCGCTAAGAATGTCCAACTGCAGCTTAGGCCTGCTCCCCACTGGCAAGTGGACATCCCCTGAAGGCTCCCGGGCTGCCAGAGGGATGTCTGACTGCCAGCTTAGGCCTGATCCCAAGGGAGCAGGCTTAAGCCAGCAGGTGGACATCCCCTGAGGGGTCCCAGATGGCGAGAGGGCACAGGCCGGGCTGAGGGACCCCCCTCCCCCGAGTGCACATTTTTTTGTGCACCAGGCCTCTAGTAAGAGAATAAACTCCAAAAGGACATATGACATATATAGTCAGCAGTTGGTTCAACTTAGCTATTCTAAATTAGTTACTGTTACTCATGACTTTTAAAACATTTTTAAAATATTGAATTACATAGTAACATAGCTATGCTTTAATTTAAATTAATCTTCCAACTGCAAACTTCTTACAGAGGTTCTTTACTATAAGGCCCCAGTGTACCTCTCCAGCCTCATCATCATCCTACCTTCCCAGATCCTCAGACCTTCCAGACCCAGACCACACACACACACACACACACACACACACACACACACACACACCCGAGTCTCCTGCCAGGCAGAGTTAACCTACCACAACCACCAAATACCAGGTCCCTTCATCAATTCATGACTTGGTATAGCAGCCTTTAAGCCATCATTCTCTGTGCAAACTTCTATTTTGCATTTAAGATCCACTTCAAATGTCATTTCCTTTGTGACACATTTTCTGACTCCCTCATGCACAATTAGATGAAGGCCCATAGCATGAAAAGCTTTTCTATATAGCATTTCTCCCATAAAATGGAAACTAAGTGTTCTTCTGGGTCCTACTCCATTAGCTTGTGACCTCCCCAAGGGCAAGGATTAGGACGTATTCATCTCTTTTTCCTAGCATTCCATCAATGACAATGGGTAGCGTCCAGTGTAGGATTGTGAGGATTAAAATAGAAATTTAACTAAAGCACTTAGTGGCACATACAAAGAATTCTACATATATTTGAAGTTGCTTTTTAAGTATCAAAAATCATGCTTATTTTACAGTAAGCATTCTCTAAATGTTTACTGAATGAATAAAACAGGAAGGAACAAATGATGGTTTCTAAAATGCATTTCAAACAGACCCAAATAAAACAAACAAAAATTATTAATGTGATCATAGTTATAACTACAAAATTAAATACTCCTTACAGAGATTAAACAGAATGCTATTTTAAACAGCAATTAGTTGCTACATTATTACATACAAATGAAAATCAAGATATTAAAATAAATGAAATGTATAAAGAACTTAATTGAACAGAAACTTAAGATTTATTGAAATTCTCCTAAATGTTAAGATTTTCTGAGTTGGTACTTAACAAAATGTTTTTAATAACTAAGCATAGGCCAATAGTTGCTTGTCTTGCAAACTCTAATCATTTAAACATCATAGCAAACAAAAATAAAATAACACTGATTTGTTTTTAAATTTTATTTCCTGATTTTTTTCCCTGACACAAAGAATTTATTATTTTTAAAGCATTGGTGTCCATTTTGTACATATACCAAGATTACTCTGAGTTAATCATTTTAGAAGAGGTATTTCATGTTTTTCCCTAATAATGTTCCACAAAAGAATTTCAGAAGGTTTTCTTGAGGTCTATTAGTGATACCATCATTTCTGCTTATTTTAATGGTATTCTACTTGAATTTACAAAGTAATAAAAAAAGAAACTTAAATGATCAGCACGAACTTTTATTTTGTACTTGAGAAACCATGCTCCAAGCCATGGAAACAGATCCATCACCTAATAGAAGCAGTAAATATATTACCTGGAGAGCTCATCCCCAATGTGAATAGTGCACGAGCAACTCTCTAACAAAGGTGAAGACCATGAAATCTCACTTATAAGCCACACACAAGTATTTAACAAAAAAGCTCAGAATGCTCTCATTCAGTATGTCAAAATCCATCAGCTCCATTAAATAATTCCTTATGATTTTGAACTTAATTTTATAATTTCATAAACAAAAAAGTCTAAACTAAAAAACTGCAAATTGTTAAGATTACTAGTATGTGCCAATTTAATTTTTAAGGGAAAATTTTAAAGCCAAGTAACTAACTTCTAAAGAAAAAATATACTTCATAGATAGATAGATAGACAATACACACAACACATATATAAATCTGGTTATGTCATAAAATTTATTTATATATAATGTATACATAAATACATTGTAGATACGTCAATCTACTTAGATTTTTGACAAATATGTGTATTTTCTTCAGAAGTCAATTCTTTTATTTATGTGTATATATACATACTAGGGGCCCAGTGCACAAAAATTTGTGCACTTGGGTAGTCCCTTGGCCCAGCCTGTGCCCTTTCACAGTCTGGGACCCCTCGGGGGATGTCTACCTGCTGGTGTGCCTGGCCAGCCTGAGTGAGATGGCTGTTTGCAGGCTGGCCAAGCCCCCCATGGGGGCGTGGCCAGCCTGGGTGAGGGGCTGAGGGCCGTTTTCAGCTGGCCACATCCCCTTAAAGGTTCAGGTCCCTACTGGGGTGCCTGGCCAGCCTGGGTGAGGGGCTGAGGGCAGTTTTCAGGCTTCCCACATCCCCTTCAGGGTTTGGGTCCCTACTGGAGTGCCTGACCAGACTGGATGAGGGGCTGAGGGATGTTTGCAGGCTGGCCACAGCTCCCATTGACCCAAGGTCCCAGTGAAGCCACTGGCTGTAAGCAGTTTTCTGGGGTTTATTTATCTTCTACAATTGAAATTTCATAGTCTTGAGCAGAGGCCACAGCCTGCTTAGGCAGACAACGAAACCTCCTGTTTGCTTCAGCTCCATGGCTTCTATAATTGAAACTTTGTTGCCTTAAGCGAAGGCCACAGCCGGCCTACGCAGGCAGTTTCCTCCATTGCTGGTCTCATGTTTGCTCTAGCTCCATGGTTGCAGGTTACCATCTTGGCTGGGTTAATTTGCATATCGTCCCTCTGATCGGCTGGTGGGCGTGGCTTGGCTGATGGGCGTGGCTTACGTGTAACGAAGTGAGGGTTAATTTGCATATTACTCTTTTATTAGATTAGATGCTTATATCCTATATAATAAAAGGCCAGTGACCATAACAACCAGAATGATCACTCAGCCAGTGGCTATGAGGTACATTGATCACCTCTCGGTCCCTCCTCCTAGGCTCACAGGCTCCGATGATTACAGCATGATGAATGGGGAACCATGGGGAACTGAGGGAGTGGTGGCAGCCAGGAGCAAAGCAGCCCAGCCCAGGTCCTGGATGTCTGGCGGTGGCCATAGCAAAGCAGCCCAGATCCCAGGTGGGTGGCAGTGGCCAGAGAGAAAGCAGCTCTGGTCCCGCGTGCTGGAGGGAAGCCCATGCCAGCAGCCTGGGGAAGGTAGGCCTACCCTTGCATGAATTTTTGTGCATCGGGTCTCTATTATATATGCACATATAGTTACACAAACACACACACACATATGCATATATATCAGAATTCTCAGTCCTATGATCTGATTATTTGCCTTCTTTCAAGGGATACAATTTTTCAAAATCCCTTTTACTATAAGGCAAATTAATCTAGATTATCTGCTTGCACTCCTAAACAATCATTTCAAATGAATATACAGTACAACTCTTAACTTCAGAAATTCTAAAGGAAATGAAAACTTTTATTAAAAGATAGCTCTTACAAATGTCCTATCCAAAATGATATCAGAGCTCTTAAATTGATGTCTTCTTTTGATAATAAAGCAATAGTTATTAAAGTAGGTTCTGAGGAATAAATTAACGATATATCTAAATTTATATAAAATCTTCTAAATAGTCTTAAAAGTATAATATTGGTAACATTTCTTGACATTATTGATCTGGGTTAATTAATTTGTATTATTTTTAAAGTATGTAAAATAGCCTAAGATTCAAAAATTAACATCTATAAGAATATATATTACATATATGTTCTTACTATATAACAATACCTAAAATTTATCTCTAGTTTTCTTACATGTGATTTTCTTAAATTAACTCAAAATAGGGCTTAAACTCAAATAAACCTAAATAAATAAACTAAAAATATGGCCATTCTTCCCTCAGATAAATACTAAAATCACAATACTATATAAAATAATAATTAAAGTAACACATACATTTTATTTATTTGCTTATGCATTCATCATAAGTAAAGAAGGGGTTTGTTCTTATTTTAATAAAGTCATGCCTAAATTACAAAGCTTATACTAAAAGAATAAATGAAAGGATGAATGGATGAATGAAAAACTGGGTAATTTAATGAATGCTTTGAATTAATCTAGTGGTTTGAAGGAAACACTCCTATACACAGTTTTGTCTGGGCTACAGCTAACTTTGGGGTAGATCCTGACCCAGAGAAGGAATACATGCAAGTCCTACCTCTGTGCCTTTCTAGCTGTGTGACCACAGCGTCTTACCTAACTTCTTTGAGTCTCAATATCTTCCCTTATAAAATTAGTATAATAACACCTACCATATGTATCTCAGAAGGTAACTCATTTGTATGCATGTTGACTATAAAATTTTCTCAACTTTTCTGTAAATTAGAACCTTTTCATAATAAAATATTGTGGAAAAAATAAAGTCTTCCAAATGTTGAAAATATAAAAGCATACTATCTGATTGCTTTCAGAGAAATAAAAACAATTAACATAGACCCACTACCCACATATCTATAGAAGATAACTTTTTATTTAGAAGATTTTTAAGTCTGCTATTACTCTTGAGTGACATACATCATTTCTAACAAAAAGATTACATAATGATGGAAGTATTTTAAAATAGCTATTATCAGAATGCTCTCTCCATTGGTTCCTTTTGAAAGCTCTTACTTTTTTTACTCATTCCTACAACATTGACTTTACTGTGTTTGGGACAGTTAAATATATTGCTGTGTATGTATTGTTGTTTTCAAAATAATTGCTTTCTGACAACCACTGGTTGTCACAGAAAAGGTCAACCAGGTTGAAACCCTGGCTTTCATGTAAATCTATGTAACTCACCTTAAACAAAAACAATTTTTGGCACTTTGTCATCAAAAAAATCTACATACCTCAATGTAATTGAAAATATTTTCTTGATCATTCTTCATCTCATAAAAAAGTATTCTAAGAATCCAACTATTTAAAAAGTCTTATTGTATAAAATTAACCACATTGATGGCATCCTTTGCATATAAATCATAACGTGTTGCAATAATTGGAAAGTAAATAAATAAGAGATGAACTTCTTTGAACCCATCTGGATTGTGGAATTCCCACTCTTCATTTAGGATCTATCTCCAATTAACTCTGCAAATATTATTAAACCTCTATTTATCCCAGATTTTTTAAGTGACATAACTGGGAATAGTTCCATTTTCATTTATTTCTTTTCAATGAGATGAGATGTCTTGTACACCTTGCTATGAACCTCACTGATGGTCACCATTTTCCAAATTGTACCCCAACAGAGGTACCTTAGACTGTGTCCTTGGTGCATAGGAATGGAATTTCCTGGATCTCCTTATTGAATACATTTTTTTATTCCACCCAAGAGAATGTTGGGAATTATAATAAATGTTATTACTCTTTGTGTCGCTGTTTTGTTGGTTTTTTTGGGAGGGGGAGTAAGTATGTGCATATGTGTGAATATGCACATACAACTAGGATGTGAGGCATAAATGGATATAGAAGTTCACTGACAGAGACAGAAGTTCTCTATCTAAATAGCAGAGTTAAAAAAGAAAGGCAATGTTTCTTTGCTATGTCCTAGCAAGTTCATAGATGTTCAAGTTTAAATTTAACAATTTCCAAATAGTTATAGTAGGTCTTCACTGAACCAGACACAAAGGTGAAAAACAGTGGTTAAATCCACATGACTCAGACAAAATTCCATCTGGTATGTGAAAGTGCCCCCAGACTGTAGAGTCCACTGTGCTAATGAAGAACTGTTAAAGTTATCATAGCTTAGGATCAAAACTAACAAACAAAATCCAGAAAGTAGTTCACTGAATAACTCATTTACTTACATTTCAATCCTCCCATAACTTCAAACCATTCACAAACACTATCCAGAATTAGAAGTAGGAAGAAAAATGTTCCTGAAATCTCCACCCTCTTATGCTATAATGATACATTTGACAAACCCATTATAACAATCTTACCTGACTTACAGTATTAAATAATTCCATTATCTAATGCTGAGGCCATAGAAAACTAGGAGCAGCAAACTAAAGAGTTAAGGTAGAGGCTTATTAGACAGACAAGCATAACATTGGCAAAATAAGGCTAACAGAAACAGAAAAACTAAAAACCAGACACTAAAAACCACATGAGAGTATGGTGTACTAATGGAAGCTCACAAATGATGACCCTGAGTCATAAAGAGAATGTGAATTATGCTCAGTATTATTTCTTTAAGAAGGTATGGAAGTGGATAATACATTTTAGAAAGACATCCATTCATGGAAAGATGTCCATGTTAACATCTTAAAATGTTTCCCTTCAATCTCCAGCCCAGATTTTATGAGCTAATGAATAAAAGCCTAGATATCTCTAACTGTAAACAGAATTCTAAATTTTGTTATATTTGGTTAAAAGGGCTGCTTCCCAAAATCTTTCAATAATTCTTCAAAATTAGCTGTAGATACTTCTTTAGGCTTATGTGTCTTTAATCATGAATGATGAGCTCCTTTTGAAGTATCTGAATTGCTTTTAGTAAGATTTGCAATCATTCTGAACAAATTATAAAGCAGCCTAAAAGAAAGAGTGTGCTATGCTGTATTAATGCATTCTTAACTTCCGTAGATAAAGCAAAGATGATTATAAAAGTGAAATGTGTAACTTTATTCACTTCTTGCATCTATTATTAAAAAATTAAGAATTAAATGAAAGTTCTTTCAATGCTCATGAAAAGCTTTCCATTTGAAGGCTGTTTTTTTAAAGCTAAATTTTATAAAATACCTACTAATAACAAAGAAATCCTTATTATTATGCTATTACCTGACAGATAACATATCTGAGCCATAACTTTGATTATAACCTTAGGGAAGCAAAAGAATTCTTTCATTCACATTTCTAACAAAGTCATGGAAAATTGGTTCCATTGTTGCTCAGCTAAACTCCATAGTAATTGATTGTATAAGCCAGTATTTTTCAAACACTAAGACATATAATGATTTCAGATGGTACATGGAGACCATTTTTTATTTCAATAGATTGATATTTAGAATTAGGTGCTAAAAAATATAGTATATATATATATATATATATATATATATATATATATATATATATGAAATATGCAAAAAAGAAATATGCAAATTAACCCTCACTCTGTTAACCTAAGCCACACCCACCAGCCAGTCAGATTACTATATGCAAATTAACCCAGCCAAGATGGAGGCCGGCAGCCATGGAGCTGGAGCAAACAGGAAGCCAGCAATGGAGGAAACTGCCTGCCTATGCCAGCTTGTGGCCTCCACTCAAGGCAACAAAGTTTCAGTTATAGAAGCCATGGAACTGAAGCAAATAGGCAGCTTTGTTGCCTGCCTTTAGGCAGCTGTGGCCTCCACTCAAGGCAACAAAGTTTCAATTATAGAAGATAAATAAACCCCAGAAACCTGCTTCCAGCCAGCAGCCTCACTGGGACCTTGGGTCAATGGGAGCTGTGGCCAGCCTTCAAACAGCCCTCAGCCCCTCAACCAGGCTGCCCAGGCACCCCAGTAGGGACCCGAACCCTGAAGAGACTGTGGGAAGCCTGAAAACGACCCTCAGCCCCTCACCCAGGCTAGCCACACCCCCATGGTGTGAGGGTTCCCACTGGGGAGCTTGGCCAGTCTGCAAACAGCCATCAGCCCCTACCCAGTATGGCCAGGCACACCAGCAGGTGGACATCCCCTGAGGGGTCCCAGACTGTGAGAGGGCACAGGCCAGGCTGAGGGACCCCCCGAGTGTACAAATTTTTGTCCACTGGGTTCCTAGTATATATATATTACATAAAGCTCATGAGTTCATGGATATTATTAATTTAAAAGAAGACACTGGGGAGTAGGGGAGGCCAGGGGAAGGTCAAGGAGGAAAAAAAATATTCGTATGCAATAATCTTTGTAATATTTTAAGAAATAAAAAATTTAAAAATAAGAAGTTAACTTCAAAAATGTAAATCAACTTAAAGTTATTTTAAAGTAAAATATTACATCAATATTTATTTTAAATAATAAATAAGTTGTACAGAGTGTGTATAGATAAAAAATCATGATGTCAATTTTAATAAGTAAAGTTAAGAACACAAGACACAGTGTCTTCACTTTGAAAGTAGACATGCCCTCTTGTGTGGCATTTAATTTATAGTTGTTTTCAACATATTTTATGGATTAAAACAGTAGTTCTCAACCTGTGGGTCACAACCCATTTGGGGGTTGAACGACCCTTTCACAAAAATCGCCTAAATACATTCTGCATATCAGATATTTACATTACAATTCATAACAGTAGCAAAATTACAATTATGAAGTAGCAACAAAAATAATTTTATGGTTGGGGGTCACCACAACATGAGGAACTGTATTAAAGGGTCGCAGCATTAGGAAGGTTGAGAACCACTAGATTAAAATATCACCTATTTCTCTTGTCTTTCCAACTAATCTATAAACTCAGTTACCATTGGTTCAAGTTGAGTGTTTTGCATAGATACAGACTTCATGCATTGATTTAGAGTTGCCTGTGAGAAACTCACCAATCAGAAAGAATGTATACACCCCTATGGTCCTAGCAGTGTTATTTACAATAGTTAAGATCTGGAAACAGCCCCAGTGCCCATCAGTAGATGAGTGGATAAAAAAATATGTTGTACATTTACACCATGGAATACTATGTGGCTATAAAAAAGAATAAACTTTTACCCTTTGCAACAACATGGATGAACCTAGAAATTACCATGCCAAGTGAAATAAGCCTGTTAGAGAAAGACAAATATTACATGATCTCACTTATATGTGAACAAAATTAATTGATAACCAAAATAGGTCCATAGGCATGGATGCATGGAACAGAATGACAGATCTCAGAGGCGAGGGGGTACAAGAAATAGGAAGTGATTAACCAAAGAACATATATGCATAGCCCATGAACACAGAAAATATGTGAGGAAGGTCTAAGGTAGAGTGGGATTGGGTGGAGGAGATAAATAGAAGGGGGGATGGGAAACATCTGTAATACTATCAATAACAAATAAAAATAAAGTTCCAAAGCATGGCTCAGTAATTGAGCATCGACCTATGAATCAGGAGGTCACAGTTTGATTCCCAATAAGGCACATGCCTGGGTTGCCGGCTCAATCCCCAATGTGGGGCATGAAGGAGGCAGACAATCAAGGATTCTCTCTCATTATTGATGTTTCTATCTCTCTCTCTGTCTCCCTTCCTCTCTGAAATCAATAAAAATATATTTTTAAAAAATAATCTAAACTAATAAAAGCGAAATATTAAAATTAACCGTTTCTCCGAGACAGGGTAAGCCACGCCCACCAGCCAATCAGAGCGGCTGTATGCAAATTAGCCCAGCCAACATGGCGGCCGCCACTCACGGACCTGAGTAAACAGCCCTTTCCATTGCGGCAGCAGCGAAAGTGAAGCTGCGCCCCTCAGCTCAGC
>PVJC01032691.1:0-19787 GCA_004026665.1 Murina feae
CAGTTAGTTACCTACAAGGGGGAACCCATACAACTGTCAGCTGATTTCTCAATAGAAACTTTGCAGGCCAGAAGGGAGTGGCAAGAAATATTCAAAGTGATGAATAGCAAGAACCTACAGCCAAAATTACTTTACCCAGCAAAGCTATCATTCAGAATTGAAGGTCGGATAAAGAGCTTCACAGACAAGAAAAAGCTAAGAGTTCATCACCACCCAACAAGTATTATATGAAATGCTGAAAGGTATCCTTTGAGAAGAGGAAGAAGAAAAAGGAAAGTAAAAATTATGAACAACAAATACATATCTATCAACAAGTGCATCTAAGAATCAAGTGAATAAAAAATCTGATGAACAGAATAAACTGGTGAACAGAATAGAATCAGAGGCATAGAAAGGGAGTGGACGGACAATTTTCGGGGGTTAAGGGTGTTGGGGGTGCGTGAAGAGAATGGACAATAATCGTACACCTATGGATGAGGACGGGGGGGGGGGGGGGCAAGGACAGAAGGTGGGGTGGGAACTGGGAGGAGGGAAGCTATGGGGGAAAAAAGAGGAACAACTGTAATAATCTGAACAATAAAGATAAAAAAGATTTAAAAAAGTAAAAAAGTAAAAGCAACCAGCGAGGTCTTAGTAGGGAAAGGGCTTGGGGGTAAAATGCCAGCCCAGGAATCAAAGACCAGCCTTGCAGTCCTGGTCCTGCCACTAACTAGACCCGAGTTCCCTTTCCTGGCCCCTTACAGGGCAGTTAAGGGAGCAAATCGAAGAATGGCCCCACAAGGCTCTGCATCACATTTCCATCACCCAGCTGGGCAAGTCTGCGAATGTCACAGACACTGCTGTGCCCACAATGCTCTCTGTCTGGGTAATTCCTCTAACGGCATGTGTTCTCTGATGTGTTTCCACATGCAGAGAAAAACACACACACATTTTCATTAATGCCCTGCTTGCAACAGCAAAAGGTGAGACACAACCCCCACATCCTTCACGGGGACCTGGTGCGATGAAGCCGGGGCTGATGGTGGCTGGGGGCACGGAAGGGCTGGCAACAGGGTGTAGACGGGCTGTCACTGCTTCCATTTTAATATGTTTTAAAATTTTAGAGCCAGGTGAACATCTTCAAAATTAAATGCAAACCACAGGGGAAAGAGGGAGGGGGATTTTAACTCACCTTTAATATCCAGAAGGTGGTGTCCATCCCCGCCCCAAGGTTTAAAATCTGACAGTGGCACTCTGTCTTCCGTAGGAATGCCTTCATCAGCTCGCTGATGCCACGGACTCGAGCAAAATATCCTAAGGAAGAGACAGAGGAACAAGCGGTCCTTCGGTGCCCACAACAGTGGCTTTGCAAAGCCCCCCACCCCGCTCCGAAGAGCAGGCCAGAACACCCCGCCTGCCTCCTGCGGTGTCGGCAGGGGGCTGCAGACTTCACCTGAGACAGGGTCACTTCCAGGTGCCCTCCCCCTTTTCAAGGGTGAGGTTAACTATCTGTCCTAAGAGAAATGCAATGTCCTATCATTTTACTTCAGGACAACCAGGGCTTTACATCAAAACATCTGGTCTAAATGTTCCTCTTGAGAATGACTTTTAGGAATTTGGCCTCTGGAGCTTTTTCACAGCCACAGAGATGCTAGTCAGCTTGGCTACTGGAAACACACACAGCCTTGCTGCACAGTGGGAAGCGCTCTCCGAGTGGGCTGCATGGAGGGAGGAGGCTGACCTGGTGCCAGCGAACCCCTCAGCCTGGCAGGTCCCTGCCTCTGGGGCACTCACAGGAAGCCTGCCCAGAGAGCGGGAGGGAGGGGGCAGAGCCCACTCAGCCAGGCTCCCTGCAAGCTCACCCTCTGTTCAAAGCAAACACCAAGTCCTTATTCTCAGAAACGCCCATTTTTAAATGTCTGCATTTCTTACAGACCCTCCCTCTAGGATCTTCAGGGCCAAGACTCCCTGCTCACACAAGACTGTCAGGTGGTCAACTTCTCAGTCAAATCCTTTCACTTCCTGATGGTGTCACAACCATTTAATAATCCCTTATGTGAACAGGCACTTCACTGTAAAAGATATATAAATGGCTTTTCAACATACCATCTTCCACCTTACCCTTAAGTAAAAGGAATAAAACTAAAACTACTCTAAGATAGCGTTTCTCAATATCAAATTAACAAAGATTAAAAATTGCACACTGAGCCCTAGCCGGTTTGGCTCAATGGATAGATCGTCAGTCTGCGGAATGAAGGATCCCAGGTTCGATTCTGGTCAGGGGCATATGCCCAGGTTGCGGGTTCGATCCCCAGTAGGGAGTGTGCAGAAGGCAGCTATATCATTGATGTTTCTATCTCTCTCTCCCTCTCCCTTCCTCCCTGAAATCAATAAAAATATATTTTTTTAAAAACTTCACACTGATGGCCAAGATTTGATAATTACTAAAATTGATCCACATGTAATTCCACTTTTGCACGGTTTGAAACTTTCCATAATAAAAGTATTTTTTTAAATGAAAATTTTTTCTAAATAAGAAGTTTCATAATATGCTTGTTGGTGAGGATGTTAGGAAATGAGCACTTTCCTATACCACTGGAGAGAGTGCGACCTGGAACTCTCTGTTTAAGAAGGAATCCCTCGCCCACCAGGTGTGGCGCAGTGGTTGAGCGTCGACCTATGAATCAGAAGGTCACGGGTTCCATTCCTGGTCAGGGCACATGCCCAGGTTGCAGGTTCCCAGCACATCCCCAGTGTGGGGTGTGCAGGAGGCAGCTGATCGATGATTCTTTCTCACCACTGATGCTTCTTTCTCTCTCTCCCTCTCCCTTCCTCTCTGAAATCAATACAAAAAAAAAAAAAAAAAAAAAAAAAAAAAAAAAAAAAAAAAAAAAAAAAAAAAAAAAATATATATATATATATATATATATATATATATATATATATATATATTTTAATGAATCCCTGAAATTTCAGACCACTCAGCTGATGAGAAGATGCTAGGGAGAAAGGGGGCCACTTGCCTCTGTTAATTTCAGGGGCCTTCCTCTCTTTGCTCAGCCTCACAAGGTGCTGGAGGTAAGGGTCATCCCAGTAGCCAACACTCACTGCAAACCTGAGAGGAATGAAAGAGAAGGCATGTGAGCAGAGATCTGTGTATATTCCGGCCAAGGCTCATGGCCATGTTCCCAGGAACCAGATCAAGGATCCCGAAGAAAGTCATCTGCCTCAAAGGCCACTAACTGCCCATGCAGCGTTCCATTACACACTTGAACAGACTCATCACTCCCTTATTTTCACACACACTTCCCAGTGGCCATTTCTCACCTCCATCTTTCCTCTTACGACTAACTAGAGGCCCAGTGCATGAAATCTGTGCACGGGGGGGGGGGGGGCGGTCAGAGTCCCTAAGCCCAGCCTGCCTGCACCCTCTCCAATCCAGGAACCCTCAGGAGATGTCCTACTGATGGCTTAGGCCTGCTCCCTGTGGTTTTCTGCTCTCTGTTGGGCCTGCCTGCTCCACACCATGGCTACAGGCAAGCAGGCCCTGCTGGGTGCTGTCTGCTGCTACACTTCCCTACTTGGGGGTCCCTGTGGCGACCCATCAGGAGGCCCTGCTGGGCGCTGCCTGTGGGCCGTGCTTGCCTGCTTGCAGATCACCGCAGTGCCTCACTGGCAGGCCCTGCTTGGTGCTTGCCTGCTCCAGGTCGCCACAGCAATGCCTGATGGGCTCACATTGCTGGGTTGATGCTGCCAGCATCCTGCCCTGGCTGCTATGAGCACCGCCATCTTTGTCGTGGAGTGATAGTTAATTTGCATATTACTTATTTATTAGATAGGATTCCTTCCCCAGAACCCAAAACAGCAAATAACCTCGCCCCATCGCCACAACAATTTATTCACTCAGCAAACTCACTGGCCAAAACTTTTATCAGAGAACTAAAAAGTTCTGTCGAGAGAAAGGAAAGTCAGAAATATCTGGCAAACATCACTCTGTGCGAGTCATTTCGCATCCCTTAAGGTGGTCACAGTGAGGAGACTGGGAAGAAACAAAACAGCTACCACTTGCACAATGCTCTGGTGTCCCACCCTCTCTCTACCCCAGGCTACACCCTTCGTGGGCAGCGTTCTCTGTGTCTGCGAGGTGCAGCCGGTTACACTGCAAGTCTTCTGGTGACCACGGGTGGCACCTGATGGGTCCCCAAGGCCATGCCCCACCACTGTGGGCCTGGAACCTGCTCTACCTCCCCTCGGACATCTGGTGAGAGTTTCTTCACCATCTGAGCCAACCCGAGCCAGACTTCTGTTGCTTTCAGCCTACAGCGTCCTACCTAATAATACCCGAGGGATGCACTCAATGGCACGCTGCCTGATAAGGACGCTAAAGTTTAAGGAGTGTGGACGTGCGCGTCTCCCAGGTAGGTTCTGAGCTCCCAAAAGTAGATACTGTCGCTTCTCTTTCCTTTAGACCTACCGACAAGGTTTACTGCAGCCCTGACTGCAACAGGTGCTGATTCTGAAAAAAGATTCCCCCACAGTATCTCACACTTATGTTTACCCAACCACAGACGCTTATGAGAAAGTACCTACGCTCAGCTACTCAACACAGCGCTCAACACAGAAACTAAGAGCTCGCTAAGAACACCACTTGCTACAAGCCTGGACTATCCAAGGAAAACAGAGTATTACAAGAGTAAATTTGCTCAGTGGTCCAAAAGAGCATTTCACAAAATATCATGAAATCAATGGGATAATCTGAAAACCTGCATTTAAAAAATGAAGTAGGATGCAAATGTTACAGTTCATTATTAATAATCCTATGTAATAAAGAGGTGATATGCAAATTAACCCTCACATCCTCACAAGATGGCTGCCTATGACCAGGCTGGAAGGGGGGTTAGTAAGGGACAACCAAACAGAATGCACCCGTGTGCTTACACACAGAAAGGGATGAGACTTCTGTGGAGATTTTGTTTCACGTCTGTGTTGGAGGAAGTAAGTTTTCTCACTGAGTTTGATGAACAGATTTCAAAGGATTCACCTAGTGCCATCTAGTGGTCACTGCCTAGTGATGAGAACACCATCGAACAGTTAAAGCAAGCATGTCAAACTTTCGGCCCGTGGGCCACATGCGGCCCACAAGGAATATTTTTGCAGCCCCAGACAATATAACAGAATGTAAGAAACATTTAATAAAAATTTCGTAACTTAATTTTTACAATATCCTGTTATACATAACTAGAGGCCCAGTGCATGAAATTCGTGCACAGGGAGGGGCAGGTTCCCTCAGCCCAGCCTACACCCTCTCCAATCTGGACCTCTTGGGGGATGTCTGACTGCCAGTTTAGGCCCTCTCGCAATCCTGGACTGCCAGCTCCTAATCACTCATCTGCCTGCCTGCCTGGTCACCCCAACTGTCCCGCCACCCCACCGGCCTAGTCACCCCTCACTGCCCCCCTGCCAGCCTAATCACCCCCAACTGCCTGCCCCCCGCTGGCCTGGTTGCCCCTAACTGCCCTCTCCCCGCTGGCCTGGTCACCCCTCATGGACCCTCCTCCCCACTGGCCTGGTCACCCCACACAGCCTGCTTGTTCAGTCGTTTGGTCATCCCTCACTAACCCCCCTGCCAGCCTGGTCACCTCACACAACCTGCTTGTTCAGTCGTTTGGTCGTCCCTAACTCCCCTGCCGCCCTAGTCATAGGCAGCCATCTTGTGAGGGTGTGAGGGTTAATTTGCATATTACCTCTTTATTATATGGGATTATTAATAATGAACTATAACATTTGCTCATGACTGATTACTATAATCATGTTGCATTCATTTCCCTTATGAGGCAGTGCACCATTTCTCTCCGCTAGTACTAGCAGTGAGTATTTTAGCAGCCGATGGCTGCATCATTAGTCTTGAACTGACTTGTTTGGTGTGCGCAACAGGAAATATTTCGCTTTCGGAGAACAAGAAAAATAGGTTTATTTGCATAACGCTTATTAATTTGTGCAGTTATTCTGTGTCTGGTAAGTTAATGTTCAAGAAAAAGTATTTTTATTAAGATGTTCTATTATTTTATGTTAACGATGACTTGTTTATTTCAGCCCTTTGTATTCAACATGTCTATTGAAATAAACCTACATTTCTATGAAAATTGAAGCCTTTGCTTTTTGCAGCCACATACACTTCAACCTTGATTTGGCCCATGTTAGCCTTGGAGTTTGACATGCTTGAGTTAAAGGGTTGGAAGGGGCCTTGGAAATGATCTGGTCAATCCCAACATCCAGTGCAAGAATCCTTTCGTCGGTGTCAAGCCGCTCACTCCACTGCGGAGAACCGCTGGAAGGCTGCTCAGCGGGCTCCCTCCAAGCACTCCTGTCGGACTACTGCTGCCCTGGTGGATAACAAGAAGCGGTTTCTATTCCTCTCAGCTCTGTACTATCAGCTGGTATTAGATTCAGTCAAGCAATATTGTCTGCTCAATGCCAGCAAGATGGAGAAGGGCCAGAGGCAAAGACAAACGTGGGATTATGACCAGGGAAGGGCATGAGTAACAAGGAGAACAAAGGGATCTTCCTGAGAGAAGGGGAAGGGGAAGGCCTCTGGAAGGGGGACGGCGAGTTGAGCCCTGGAGAATGGGAGTCACTGTGCAAAGGGCCCTGCATACAGGAGGCACGGCTCACAGACGCGCTCTGGTGTGGGAATGGACCTGGAGTGTCCTGGTAGCAGAAGGTAGCCGGGGAGGCGGGGGAAAGGGGCTGGAGAGAAACCGGGGAAGAGGTTGGAGAGAGAAGCAAGCTCAGGCCACACGGAGCCTGACAGGAGCCTGGGACGGACCTCAACAGTAAGCACACAGCACATCTGACCACCATCCCAGGAGTCCTACTTCCCATGTTTCCAACAAGTATCTCTCCAGTCCTCACAAGTGTAAACCTGCACAGGGCTGTTTTCTGTGTTACCGTATTCTACCTCATCTTTTAAATGCAGGCTTTCAGATTATTCAGTTGATTTCATAATATCAATGGGTCACAACTCACTGTTTTGGACCACTGAGCAATGTATATGTATGTGTTTTGGCCCCTGTATGTGTATTGTGTCTATATGTGTGAGTATTATGTAGATATGTGTGTGTGTGGTTGTACTGTGTGTATGTATGCGTGCAGATATATATGTGTATAGATGCATGTGTGCATATGTGTATTTATATGTATGTATATGTACATCCGTATATACGCAACTACAAAAATCAACTGAACATTCTTAGCATTCGTTTTCAAGTTTGGGATTTTAACTGCACTCTGCTTGTGGTCTTTAAGATATTGCTCTATGCTGCCCTATACGGTTTGACTCAATGGCTAGAGCGCTGGCCTGCGGACTGAAGGGTCCCGGGTTTGATTCCCATCAGGGCACATGCCCAGGTTGCGGGCTCAATCCCCAGTAGGGGGTGTGCAGGAGGCAGCTGATCAAAGATTCTCTCTCATCATTGAGGTTTCGATCTCTCTCTCCCTTCCTCACTCTGAAATCAATAAAAATATATTTTTTAAAAAGGATATTGCTCTAATCTAATCTTATTTTGCTTTTTTAAATATATTTTATTGATTTTCACAGAGAGGAAGAGAGAAGGATAGAGAGTTAGAAACATCGATCAGCTGGCTCCTGCACACTCCCCACTGGGGATGTGCTCGCAGTCAAGGCACATGCCCTTGGCCAGAATCGAACCTCGGACCCTTGAGTCCACAGGCCGACGCTCTATCCACTGAGCCAAACTGGTTAGGGCTGCTCTAATCTAATTTTAAATTTTATTGTCGTTCTTTTACATCTTTTTTTATTTTTTTAATTATTGCTTAAAATATTACAGAGTAGTACATATGTCTCCTTTTTTCCCTCTTTGACCTTTCCCCCAGCCTCCACTACCCCCGTGTTTTGTGTCCATTGGTTATGCTTATATGCATGCATAAAAGTCCTTTGGTTGATCTCTTTCCCCTCCCCGGCCTTCCTGCTGTAGTTTGACAGTCTGTTTGATGCTGCTCTGCTTCTGTATCTATTTTTGTTTATCAGTTTACTAGAGGCCTGGTGCACAAAAATTTGTGCACTCGGGGAGGGGTCCTTCAGTCCGGCCTGTGCCCTCTCTCAGTCTGGGACCCCTCATGGGATGTCTACCTGCTTGCTTAGGCCTGCTCCCCAGGGGATCAGGCCTAACCTGGCAGTAAGGCATCCCTCTGGCAGCCCGGGAGCCCTCAAGGGATGTCCACATGCCAACAGGGAGCAGGCCTAAGCTGCAGTGGGACACCCTCAGGGCTGCTGAAGAGGCAGGAGAGGCTCCTGCCACCACCGCTGTGCTGGCAGCCATCTGCCTGGATTGTGGCTGAACAGAGCTCCCCCTGTGGGAGTGCACTGACCACTAGGGGGCAGCTCCTGCATTGAGCGTCTGCCCCCTGGTGGTCAGTGTGTATCATAGTAACCAGTCATTCCCAGTCATTCTGCTATTAGAGTCAATTTGCATATTACCCTTTTATTATATAGGATAATGGTCTTTATTATCCATAAATGAGTGATGTCATGTGGTATTTTTCTTTCACTGATTGGCTTATTTCACTTAGCATAATGCTCTCCAGTTCCATCCACGCTGTTGCAAATGGTAAGAATTCCTTCTTTTTTACAGCAGCATAGTATTCCATTGTGTAGATGTAGCACAGTTTTCTAATTCATTCATCTGCTGATGGGCACTTACATCTTTAGCTTCATTTTTTAGTTTCTATTTTCCTGTGCGCTTTATGCTTGGTTCAGAAATAAAAACCAGGAAGCAAAGTCTTCGGGGCAATAGACACTTCACCTGAACAGAATCTGGATTTGTTTCCCCTCTTGTGAGCTCTTGGAAGCTTCTGTCACTTTTCTACGTAGATCTCTGAGGCCTACCAGGGGAATCCCCTAAAAAACCGGGCCTCATAACCAAGAAGTCCTGCAGGCTGACGTCCTCCCAAAGGAGAGAGAGTCTCCTGGCTCCGCCCTTCAGCTCCACCACACATCTCATCACTTTACGAGGACTCGCGTGACCTAAAATCTCCTGTGTCTGTGGTAAGCAGTCATTGTACGGTGGGCAAAGCGTAAACGGAAGGGGCACCACTAAAGAGAGGGTGAAACAGGAAAACCCAGCCAGTCCCCTGTACGATGCCCCTTATCAATAGTAACAAAAAGTAGTCAGTACAGGACATGACAAGATCACGGACCTGAAGCACGCAGAAGCACTTTTGGGGAAAATAAGACATTTACAAACATGTATTCTGAATGTTGCCGCACAGTCTATGGCTTGCTTCCTCGTTTTCTTAGTGTATCATTTGTTCCTGAGTGGTTAGTGCGCATGCCAGGATACTCTCCCATGTTCTCACATAAAAGCTTGATGGCTCCAGCTTTCCATTTAGGTTTATGCACCATCCCAAATTAATGTGTGTGTTTGGAATGAGGTTAGGGTCAAGGTGTTACCACTTGAATATCCAGTTGACCCACAGTCATAGGTTAAAAAGACTCGCCTTCCCCCACTGAACTGACTTAGCATCTGGGCAAAAGGCAACTGGCAGTATGTGTGTAGGCCTGTTTCTGAGCTCTGTTCTTTCACTGACCCACCTCTATGCCAAGGCCACGGTTTTGACTAACGTAGCTTTACAGTAAGTCTTTAAGTAGCACTAAGCAGTCTAAGTCCTCCCACTTTGTTTTTCTTTAGAAGATCTTTTTTTGGGTATTCTAGATCCTTTGCATTTCTATGTACATATTACAATCAACTTCTTCTTTTATTGATTTTTTTACAGAGAGGAAGGAGAGGGATAGAGAGTTAGAAACGTCAATGAGAGAGAAACATCAATCAACTGCCTCCTGCACAACCCCTACTGGAAATGTGCCCACAACCAAGGTACATGCCCTTGCCCAGAATCAAACCTGGGCCCTTCAGTCTTCAGGCCACACTCTATCTACTGAGCCAAACCAGTTAGGGCTACAATCAACTTATCCTATATAATAAAAGGGTAATATGCAAATCAACCCAATGGCAGAACAACCAGAACATCCACGGACCCTCGCCCTGGCCAGCTCCACCCCCGAGCGGACACCCACACCCTGATCAGGGGCAGGCCAGCTGGACCCTACCAGTGCATGAATTGGTGCACTGGGCCTCTAGTTAATTTATAAAAAAGATGGTTAGGATTTTGATTGGGACTACACTGACTCTATGGGTGAATTAGGGGCTAAGAGAAATCTCACCAACACCAAATCTTCTAATGCATGAACGAAGTATACCTCCCACTTACGTAAGCCTCCTTTAATTTCTGTCAGTAGTTTTTATAGTTTTCTGTGTAAAGGTATTTCATACCTTTCATTAGATTTATTCTTAGACAGTTTACATTTTTGATGCTATTATAAATAATATTTTTAAATTTCATTTTTTGCCCTGGCTAGTGTTGCTAGCTGCTTGGAACATACACCCACAAAAAGGTCTCAGGTTCTATTCCGGTCAAGGGCACATACCTGGGTTGCAGGTTTGATCCCCACCCCTGGTTGCGCACATGCAGGAGGCAACTAATTGATATGTCTCTTTCACATAAATGTTTCTCCTCTTCTCTTCTCTTATCTTTCTCTCTTTCCTACCCCGCCCCCCTTACTCTTTCCCTTCCACTGTCTCAAAAAAAATGGTGGAAAAAATATCCTCAGGTGAGTTTTAAATTCATTTTCCTATACATGAATGTATATTTACAATACATCTATCTGACCAAAGACTCCTACTCAGCTATGTAATGAACTACAATATAAGTCAAAATCAAAAGTGACATCATCAATAAAAATGGTCAAAAAACTTGGACAGATCACAAAAGATATAGAAATGGCCAATAGGCACATAAAAAAAGATGACTAGGCCCTAAACGGTTTGGCTCAGTGGATAGAACATTGGCCTATGGACTGAAGGGTCCCGGGTTCGATTCTGGTCAAGAGCACATGCTTAACTCTGACTGGTTTGGCTCAGTGGATAGAGTGTCGGCCTGCAGACTCAAGGGTCCCGGGTTTGATTCCAGTCAAGGGCATGCACCTTGGTTGCGGGCATATCCCCAGTGGGGGGTGTGCAGGAGGCAGCTGATGGATGTTTCTCTCTCATCGATGTCTCTAACTCTCTATCCCTCTCCCTTCTTCTCTGTAAAAAAATCAGTAAAATATATTAAAAAAAAAAAAAAAAGAGCACATGCCTAGGTTGTGGACTCGATCCCCAGTAGGGGGCGTGCAGGAGACAGCTGACCAATGATTCCCTTTTATCACTGATGTTTCTATCTCTCTCTCTTCCTCTTCCTTTCTCTCTGAAATCAATAAAAATACATTTACTTTTTTTTTTTTTAGTGTTTAACCGTGGAGAAGGTCAATGGGGGAGGAGAGGGAAAGGGGAACATCTGTAATACTTTCAACAATAAACATAAATTAATCACCAGGGAAATGCGATGTAAAACCATAGTGAGATGCTATGTCACACCCGGTCTTTTGTCTGACGATATAGGGTGTTGTCAACAAGGATGTGGAGTTTTCATCCATTGCTGGTGGGAAGTGTAAACTGATAAACCACTTTGGGAATTAATCTGCAATTAAATAGACACCCAGCCTGTGACCGCACAATTCTGCTCCTAGACATCCACCCAGGAGAAATGAAGGACCTATAAGAACGGTCATGGCAGCCCCTTCACAATGGCCCAAAACTGGGCACAACTCAAATGACCCTCGCCCAGTGAGGGGACAAACAGCGTGAAAAGGACCAAACCACTTCACATGGACAGCGGTTCCCTCCTCACCAAACACGAGCAGGTTCCTCTGAGCCTCTTCCCAAACAGGCTGCAGCCTTGGCCTATAATATAAAGACTTGGACAAACACTAACAGC
Organism: Murina feae; assembly: GCA_004026665.1. Taxonomy (NCBI): domain Eukaryota; kingdom Metazoa; phylum Chordata; class Mammalia; order Chiroptera; family Vespertilionidae; genus Murina; species Murina feae. The sequence goes on from PVJC01032691.1 coordinate 11,872, forward strand.
TTCTAGGAGCTCAAGGCCACAACCCCAGGGTGACGCTCGTCCCACTTAAAGTGCCTGAGAGAATGCAAGGCCGCAGAGCACAGCCTGTCCAGCCAACATTAAAGATATGCCCCTTCTCCCAGGTAGCAGACCCAGACGGCTTCATGGGGACCAACCCCTTCCTGCCTCCCACTTTTTGTAATTTTTCACTGCCTGCCTGCTCGCCCAACTCCTGACTCCCCCACCTCCCCAAAAATCGCCTTCTATAGAGCTGCGGGGAGTTATTCACACAGGACTCTTTCCCTGTTGCAACAGTTAATACTGGCTCAAACCTGACCTTACCGCTTTAACCAGTATCTGGCTTTATCTTTGACAACATGAATGAATCTCAACGAACATGCTGAGTGAAAGAAATTACAGTACGAATGCATACTGTATGATCCCATGCGTAAGATGTGCAAGAACAGGCAAATCTGACCCATGGTAGCTGACATCAGAAAATGCGAGTGAGGTGGGGGCAGGGAGACCAACCAAAGGACATAAAAGCAGCCTTTCTGGAGCATCAGAAACATTTGACACCTTGCTGAGTGGTGGTTCACAGATATATACAATTGTCAACACTCATCAAACGGAAAACTGAAGACTTGAGCACTTAATTTATAGGGTGTCCCCCAAACATGTACATATCCTTTGAATAACTATAAAGGCAGTGTTTATTAAAATACATTTCAGTTTCAAAACTGAGCTCTCAGCTGCTAAAATGTGCATATATACATTTTTGGGGACACCCTGTATATAAATAATGCCCCTCTCTCCTTCCTCTATTTTCTTCTCTTCTCCTCCCCTATCCCCTACCCTTTCCTCTCCCCTCTGCCTCTTCCTCTACTTCTCTCTCGCTTCTTCTTCTTCTCTCTCTCCCTCTCTCCTTTCCCCTCCCCAAGGGAAATTCTAGGGGAAAAAAGATGAGGAACATAGCAGGACCTTCCCGTTCCCTTTCTAATATCCACTCACCCTTTCTTCCTTACTAAAAAAACCCCAATTTTGTTTGAGGCAATCTGCCCAATTAGAAGTCCTTACTTCCCCACGCTTCCCTGCGGCTGGGGGAGGGGCCATATGCCCTGATACCAAAAGGTCTACAGGGCTTCCCAGAAACCTACAGCTTTGCTGGACACACGTCTTCTGCTGGTACCTTCCTTCCCCATTCTTGCCCTGCCAAGCAAGCTATGGGAGCTCTGAATCAATTCACAACTAAGTAACTTTGTGATTAATAGTCTTAAGGCATCAAAATGAAGAAAATAAAAGGCATTTCAATTGGAAGTCAAGAATGCCATCGCTGTGTTAAAGTATATGTAAGAATTTAGTACATTATATATGACTTTGCAAATCAATTGGGAAATGGAGACCATTTAATAGATGGTGTAGGGACAACTAGCTAATGCTTTTAGACTAAATTAAGTTAAAACGGCTACATCTACACCTATAAAAGAGAAACATGCAAATTGGTGTCATTCCGCTACACCTACTCAGCCAGTTGGATGAGTATGCAAATGACCCAACAAAGATGGCAGTTAATTTGCATATGCAGGCGCAGAGTGGCAGAGGGGAGACTGAAGGCTCCGAAGGGCGGAGCAAAGGCTGAAGGCTGAAGGCTGAAGAGGCTTGGCTTCTCCACTGCAGCCAGAGTGAAGGCCTGGGTCCTGGGTGCCGGAGGAAAAACTAGTTCTTACATAAAAGAGATGAATGATTTAAGTATAAGAGACAAAACCATAGAAGCATTAAAAGAAAATATTGAAATGATTTAGAATGGCCTTTCAAAGCACTGCTCAAAAAACACAAACCATAAAATTAGGTTGTCAGATTTTGCACCATGAAGATGCACACTTTCTGTATTATGAAATGCACTGGCAAACTAAAGTGCAAACCAAGCACCCATCTGAGAGAAAATACTGCAACAAACACAGGCCAACGAGTACCATCCCTCACACAAAAAGTTCTTATAAAGCAGAAATAGAAGTACAAATAACAAACAAGAAAAAGACAATAACCCAGTTGGAAAATGACTGGAGAAAGGACTCACATAAAAATACCAAGGATAGTGAGCAAAGTGCTCGGTCTCCGGTGATTATAGAAACACAAATTAGAGAGGGATTATTCCCCACCTCCACCTGATGAGCCATTGGTCACCGAGAAAATTCTATGATTAGCATCTCATTCACCACAGGCGGGAATGAAAACGGATACAGTCTCTTTTGTTAACCATTTTTGCAGAAGCTTCTCACTTTGTCATTTAAAAAACTAAGTTTAGAAGAGAAAAAAATGATGTGAATATTCCTATTCTGGATATAAAATCATTACTTTTCACAGGTATTTTCCAATATTTAATTCATTCCTTTTTTAAAAAACAGGGGAGGGCTAAACATCCAGATTTATTTGACTTTCTTGACGAGCAAGTTAGGCAGCTAATTTCTCCTCAACACTATGTCCTAGATCTAAAGTGGCACATCATCTCTGGAGGTGCAGAGGCCATCCTTGGTCAAAGTCTCAGCATGCTCTCCCGGGCAGCCATGATGGGGCAGGGACAGCCGTGATGGGGCAGGGACAGCCGTGATGGGGCAGGGCAGCTGTGATGGGGCAGGGACAGTGTGCTGGAAAGGTCCAGGCTTGCAGGAAGACACCTTGATTCCCGTGAGGTGACCCTGAGACCACCCGCATCTCTAAGGGGACAGTTTTCAGAAATCAGATTCACTTCTATAGTTTTCACACTGGCCCCTGATCTGGTTTCTGAACCATACAGACCACTCAAATCCAGTAAAGAAGAAAAGCCTCTGTGTAAGGCCTCACGGGGTGTTGTCATCTTGAGTGTTCTACCCAGTTCCTCGTCACTGCGGCATCGACAGATGCGTATCACATCCACAGTGAGCTGGCTCTGAGGAGGACGTGTTTACTCTAGTGGAACCCAAAAACTAACCCGATGTCTGAACTGCAAATGGCCGGTTCCCACGAAGGAGGCACACAGGGTACCAGAGGCCTCCTTGCTTGAGGGAGCCCATCCGAGCGAAGGCGTCATCTATGACTCCCCAGCCTCCCCCCACATCCAGTCTGCCAGCACCTTCTAGGGGCTCCAGCTGACAGCCCCTCAGCACCTCACGGCTCCCACCCGGGCGGGCCACCAGCCTCTCGGGCCTGGGATATCCCAGAGCCTAACTGGTCTCCTGGCTCCCATCCTCGCCCTGCAGTTTGGTCCCCGCAGAGAAGCTGACGTGCTCCTGTTAAAACCCAAGTCAAGTGAGCTCATTCTTCATTCAGTTGAAAACCCCCAGCGGCTCCCTCTCCAAGGAAGAGTTAGTCCTACAAGAGGCTGCACCATCTGTCCCCCAGCCCCAGGCAGCCCGTCAGGCCAGCAACGCCCTCAGGAAGCCTACTCTGTCGGCTGCACTGGGGCCTGGGATGTGGGTTCCCACCTACGCACAGCGCTCCCCTCTCCCGCCCCCCGTCTCTGCCCAGCACTACCTTCCCAGCAAGAGCCCTCCCTGGCCATCCCAGCCCATCCCAGCCCATCCCAGCCCATCCCATCCCATCCCAGGTGACAACTCCTTCCAGCACTCCCACAGCCTGATCACCAGCTGACACACCGCATGTCTTGTTTCCCAGCTTCTCCCCCACCCCCACTGGAACGAATGCCCTGTAAGAGCTCAGTGTTGTCTGGTTGCTGGCTTCTGTTCCACATGAGAACAGCGCCTCCACAAAGGAAGCACTCAGCAAAGAAAGCCGAATGCATGCGTTAACCGAGATGACTAACTAAACAGGCAAGGGAGGGAGCAGCAGGCTGGAAGGCTGGAGGAAGGCGGGAGCAGGACACACCTGAAGAACTGCCAGGGTGGGGGGGGGGTGAGGCTGGAGAGGCAGGTGAGAGCACACCGGGTCAGGGAGGCCCCCTGAGGAGCTGGGTCTTCTAACAGCAACAAGAAGCAGCTACACTGGGGAGTGGCCTGATCCGGCAGGCCTTTTCTAAAACGCTCACCTCAGAGAGACATGGATTTGGGGGAGGGAGGAGGGGGAGCTCAGTGGACTGGTGCCGTAACTCAGGCCACAGGTGACCTCAGCTTGGACTGGAGGTGGCAGAAGAGGAGGTGAGGAAAGGGAAGCAGATTCCAGGCATATTTAGCAGATAAGAATCAAAGGTGTGATCATAGGGGGAAGTGAAAGGGCAGCTAACCTTTCGGGCCTGTGAGCTGAATGGGCAGCACCACGCACTGGGGGGCGGGGGGAGGGCGGCAAGGAGACCGTGGGAAAGTGACCTTGAGCAGTCCTGCAAGTGATGGACTTGAGATCGGAGAGCTCTGCAGTGGGCCGGGAAACACCCAGCGCGGCGCGAGCAGATGCTGGAAAGTGCGGCGTGTCCTGCGATGTGTAGATTTGTACCTGGCGTCTGACGGTTCCTCAGGTGACAGGATAAGATGGGTGGTTCTGAAAAGTCACCCTGGCCACAGTGTAAACACGTGGATGGGGGAAGGGCTCGTCTAGAAGCAGGGAGAGAAGTGAGGCCGCTGCAATAAGCCAGGTGGGCAGCAGACCTGAGCAAGGCTGCACGGCGGGGCAGGAAACGGAACAGATCTCGCGAGGCTGCTGGGGATTTTTCTAAAACACGAAACCAGATCATGTCGGGCCCCCACTTGAAATCGCTCCGGACCTTCCACATTTTGTTCTCTCACGACCTCTCCACAATTCTCTTTTGCCACCCGTGCCCCCACCCAATGTCGAGTTCCCCGAGCACACACTGTGCTTCCATGGCCATGCTACTCAGCTCCTGCTCCTTCTTTCTGCCTGGCAGACTCCCATTTGCCTTCGGAAGACTCACAGGCCGCTCTGTGAGACGAGAAAAGCAGGCGGACATCGAGGCGCTGGCGGGTGCTCAGCGAGGTCATCTCGAAGACACGAGGTCCCGCTGCACCGGTGATGAAGGGAGACAGAAGAAGGCCTCTTCATAACTCAGTCTCAACAGACAAAATAAGGTCGTGGTGCCATCCACACAGCACCAGACCCTCCCGGCTGCCAGGAGTGACGGCGCCTCCTGGATGAATGGCAGGGATTGTCTCGCTCAGTCACACCTCCTTCTCGAAAAGGCTCCTGTCAGCACCCAACCCAGTGCAAGTCCTCGCTTCCTTGAACTCTCCCCAAAATTATCCAACCACAGCCCAAGTCCTGAAGCCCTCTCTGACACGCCCTCGCTGACAGGCCCCTAAGCTCCCCTGCTGCGAGTGCTCCCTCACTAAGGTGAGTAACTAGGCCCAACTGCCTAACCACGCGTGGTTTCTAGTGGTCTCTGCCGGAAGACAGGGACAGCTGCAACAAGAAAGGATGGCTACGCCCTGACCGGTGTGGCTCAGTGGATAGAGCGTCAGCCTACGGGCTGAAGGGTCCCAGGTTCGATTCCGGTCAAGGGCATGTACCTTGGATGTGGGCACATCCCCAGTGGGAGGTGTGCAGGAGGCAGCTGATCGATGTTTCTCTCTCATCGATGTTTCTAACTCTCTATCCCTCTCCCTTCTTCAAATCAATAAAATATATTTTTTAAAAAAAAGAAAAAAAAAGAAAGGATGGCTATGTTTCTGGGTGGGAAGTGGGTGCATTCCAACCTGAAGGCTGCCATTTTCTGTTCAGCAACATCCACACCTCCACTCTGTTGCCTTGAGAAGGAGGGGAGGGGAGGGGAGAGGGGAGGTTTGAGGAAAGTGGGAAATGGCTAGTTAAGTATTCTGGAGAGCAGGAGAGCGAGTTGACCAGGGAATCATACTAGTCATGCTCTGCTCGGGGCACAGGTGCAGCTGGGTGACACGAATTCACAGCAGTTCCTAGCCTCCCCGCTGGGTGATTTTCTCCATAGTGTTCGGGGTGAGAAAGGAGAGTTTGGTTTCACCAGGGTTTGGGGTTTACCAGCACTGGAGGGCAGGGGAGATAAAGTCCCTGCCAGAGAAGAGTAGAATGGCCGACCATGAACTCTAAGCTCAATTGAGAGGTGACAGCCTAGCGTAGCAGCCGCCAACCAGTGGTCTGCAGACCGCTGGTGGTCCTTGAGGTCCGAAAGGTTGGCACCTGCTGGCCTAGAGGACGTGTCCAAAGGGTGGAGAAAACTAGGGCAGTCCTGAGGGCATAACAGGAATAACTGACTATGTGAGCTGAAAAGCAGAGTTTGGAAAAGCTTGATGAACTGGATCTGCGTGGCCAGCACATCCGGTCTTCACAGCGTGGACCTAGCCCAGGGTGTCTGTTCAGTGGGGCCAGAGCAGCCCCAGCCCACGGACCATGCTGCCCTGTAGGTCAGGCCGAAAACGACTGCCTTAAATTACCTGCAGTTCAAACCCACTCTTCCCCTACAATGTTCAGATGTCTGTAGATGCAGGGCCCCGGAAACCGAGGCAGAGAGCTAAATTATAAAAACTATCCGACTGAGAGTCAAGAAAAGTCATGCTCTAGTCCTACTATTTCTCGGTACTTTTCTCTGCGTCTGAACTATTTTATAGCTAATTTACTTTTTTAAGTATGCAAAATACATTTCCAGTAAATATTAACTAAACTATGCCTAATGTGCTACAGAAAACCTTTTTTTGTGGTTTGTTTTTTGGTTAATCCTCACTCTTAGAGCGGAAAGAAGGTCGGAGAGATGGAGAGGGAGAGAAAGAGAAACACATCAATTGATTGTTTCCCATATGCGCCCTGAGGGGATCAAACCTGAAACCCAGGCACTCCCTTGACTGGGAATCCAGACCATTTGGTCCTCAGGCAGGCACTCTAACCACTGAGCACAAGGGCCTCTGGACCAGAAAAGTATTTTATTTCCCTCTCATAATTTAGATGACATTGTAGATTCTCTTACTAAAGAGCAGTCAACATGAGAACAATTATTTCTAGTACAACAGTGCTATACATGTGGTCACAGCAGCTGAAAGCAGAATAAATAAAGCTGGGTGTCTTTAAACTCACAAATTTCCCCAAGGACTGCCTCCGAGCCTTTAATACTTATGTATCTATTTATCTACCTTTAATACTTATGTATCCATTTATCTACTTACTCGTATTTGATCTACCGCCACTCACCCATACCACATGCCAGACACTGTTCTAAGTGCTTTCCTAATAGTGCATGTCATTTAATCTTGACAATCATCCCCACTTTACAGACCAGAAAACTGAGAACACAAACTGGTTGAGTAACTTGCCTGAGGTTTTACATGACTGGTAAATGGCAGGGCTCGGACCAGTGTGGCATTCTCGCTCCAGAGTCCAGGTTCTGCTTCACTAAGCTTGGTATCCAAGAACCCACAAAAAGTGCAGTCCTTAACCCTGACTTTTGTCCCCCAGCCCCCCGGGGCCCTACAAGCCCTGCATGCCCCCAGCAGCCAGGGTACTGGTTCCCTTCCTCCAACAGTCCACACTTCACTTGCTCTGCCTGAGCAGTCTTCTACACTGCTTTTTAAGCCTTTTGTTCTCCGTTTAAACATCGCTGCCTAAATTACAAAATCTAATCTCAGCACTCCATGCAAAACTGTCATTCTGTACTTTATGGGTAATTATTTGCCTCCTGTCCCTTTTCCACCTAGGCTATATGTCAGGCGCCGGGTCAGTCTGTTCATTACGTGGCCCCCATCACTGAACCCCCACCACCGTGCACAAACGAAGTAAACTCGCAATAATTTTTGTTGAATAAATAAATGACGTACATTCAAGTCTCATGCTTTCCTTCTCATGCTTCCAGGTGTGTGATGTATACCTGTGCTCACAAGCCCCCTCCCGCCCCCCCTGCTCCCCAACTACACCCCTCATAGTGTGGACTCCTGCAGCAGACAGGCGAGAACCCTGGAAAGCACTGGCTCTGCACAGCCATATGATGTGGTCTTGATCACGTCCTTTCCCCCCTCCACGCTGTTCTCCAGGCTCGC
>PVJC01032692.1:0-19912 GCA_004026665.1 Murina feae
CATCCACTGAGGGGTCCCAGACTGTGAGAGGGCACAGGCCGGGCTGAGGGACTCCCTCCACCCCGAGTGCACAAATTTTTGTGCACCGGGCCCCTAGTAATTTGATAAACAAGAATAGATTGATCTAGAAATCTTGCTATATTTTTTATTAAAAGTATACATCACTAATATCAAGGGTGTTACTTAGTTTGTTGTCCTCTATATAAAATCTATGTAGAAAACCATAGTCCAAACGGCCCAAAGGTACCAAAGACTGAAGTAGATAAAAAAAGAAGCCCATGGGGCATTTTGGTTCAGAAACATATTTCTGAGGATTTCTGAGCAGTCTCCTTGGGACAGGCCAGCCAGGACAAGTAGAACAGGGAAACTGAGACAAACAGTTAAACAGCCAAACAGGTTACAGACATCTAGTAATCACAAAATCCTATCTTCCCTAAACAAGGACACTTAAGAGTAAATGGTTTATACCTCTCCTCCCCAACTAGAGTCCAAATAGTGTAAGTCACCCCACTCAGGGAGATAGATAACAGAAATCCAATTAGTGCCATTTGTGCCAACCACACCCGAGGACAGATGAAGTTAAGGGAATAAATGTCATTTAAGCATCAGCATAAAGCTGAGAAATATTCAATTGAGATCCTTCTCTAAGACCTCGATTATACTTCCAGCCTTTAAAACCCTCAACACAAAGGACCAAGGTGTGCTCTCCCTCCGAGGAGCACACCCATGCCTTTCTTTTTTTTCAGGGGAACATCTCCTAAACTCTAAAGGTCCCCTAGGAGACTTGCAACCATGGGAGCAATGGGTAGTGGGAGCTTGTTCCTGAACCTGTCTCCAAGGCCCCATTTGTTCTGATTTCTCAGAAAGCCAAAGAAGTCCTGCCTTGTCTCTCTCTTGTTGCTTCTTCTATCCTAAACTTTTGTTTGTTTGTTTCACTGTCCTCAGCTTTAATAAGAGTACTCTCAAAATCATCTGGACTTGTGTTGTGAAATTTTTCTTGCATGAAGTCAAGAACCTATATACTACCCTCTCCAGGCCCAGTACCTGTCCAGTAAAATTCTTATTTTTGAGTTAGAACAGTGTGTTCTAACATCATTAGGACATCTTGGAGACCACGATGTGCTTTCCAACTATAACAGTGATAACCGGAATGGTGAGATGAGGTTTTTCCCCAGAGTCGTGTTTTGAGACACAGAAGAATGAGCTCCTTGGACCAAAAGATTTAAACAAAAGTGTGGAAAATTTATTACAAGCAGATTCAGACTCCCCTCATGGAGAGAGAGGCCAAATAATGGGTTGCACGTTAAAGCCTTATAATCCAGGGGTTTATATTTGCTATAAGCTGGCTTCTATATCTATCCATGTTGTCACCTGATGGATCCCCTCAATAGTTTTTGCCCAGCAACGAACCTGAACTTTTCCTGTTTCTATGTGTTCATACACCTTGTTGATGCAGACCCACCCTTGTTTTCCCATGCTTCCTGCTTTGAGTCCAGAAACATTTTATTATTTCTGCATGGTTGGTTCCTATGGTTAGGCTGGCTCAAACTGCCATGTCTGCCCCTGCCAATGTTCCACCTGCCTTTGTTTTCCACTGGACCCCTGACCTATCTGCCTGCATTTCAAGTTAATCCTCTCAATAGCTGTCCTTAGCAATCTCCATAATGCCCTAAATGTGGCTAAGAACCCACACAATTGCCTTTCTATCAATGGCTGGGTCTCTTGGTCACTCCTGTTCCAGAGTCTACAACTGTGTAGTCAGTGTGTATCATAGTGACCAGTCATTCCCAGTTGTTCTGCTGTTAGGGTCAATTTGCATATTACCCTTTTATTATGTAGGATAGAGGACTGGTGCATGGGTGGGGGCTGGCTAGTTTGCCCTGAAGGGTGTACCAGATCAGGGTGGGGTTCCCACTGGGGTGGCTGGACATCCTGGGTGAGGGGCTAAGGTCTGTTTTCAGGCTGGCCACAGCCCCTTCAGGGTGGATGGTTCTGCTGGGGTGCATGGCCAGTCTGGGTGAGGAGCTGATGGTTGTTTGCAGGCTGTCCACAGCCCCCAGTGACCCAAGCTCCCAGCAAGACTGACTGGAAGCAGGTATCTGGGATTTATTTATCTTCTATAATTGAAACTTTGTTGCCTTGAGAGGAGGACACAGTGGGCCAGGGCAGGCAGGGAGCTTGGCTTCCTCCATCGCCAGGGCAACCAAGCCTCCTGTTTGCTCCAGCTCCATGACTGAGTTAATTTGCATATAATCATTCTGATTGGCTGGTGGGCATGGCTTGGGGTGTAGCAGATGACACCAATTTGCATGTTTCTCTTTTATTAGTGTAGATACAATTATATATAAAACAATTATATATACTACTAAACTAGAGGCCTTATGCACGAAATCCTTGCAAGAGCAGGCCTTCCTTCCCACAGCTTCCGGCACCGGCTTCCCTCTGGCACCCAGAACTCGGGCTTCCCTTGCAGCCCCACTTTCATCTGGAAGGTTGTCCAGAAGGACATCCAGTTTAATTAGAATATTTAGCTTTTATTATTATAGAGAATGTTTATGATTAGATTATTATGGACAAGTCTTAATCAAATATAATATTTTAAGGAATGCAATAAATAAATCAAAAATTCTCCCAAGGCTCTTTCCAGCTGATGCAGAGCCATGGGCGTCTCTTGAGACAACTAGTACAAACACTGCAAAACCTGGGGCAAGAGAGAGCCCCACCATAAGAATTGAGAATATGAGCTAGGACTGGCCTCTGCCAAATACACACTGTTTGCATGCAGGGAGGCAACAGGAAGTACCAAGTTTTGAGGCTGGATGTGGGCAAATTTTTCCTTGGGCTTGGAATGTTGTACACACAGAACAAGGATTATTGATGTTGTCTACAATGCATACAACAATGAACTGGGCCACACCAAACCCTGAGTAAAGAACTGTAGCATGTTCATTGACAGCACACCATACCTACTGTGGTACAAGTCCCCCTAGCATTGCCCCTGCACCACAAGAAGATGGCCAAGCTGACCCCTGAAGAGGAAGAGAATTTAAACAAAAAATGATGAAAGAAAATTCAGAAGAAATATGATGAAAGTAAATAAAATACTAAAATCAGCAGTCTTCTCAAGGAGCAGTTGTATCAGGACAAGCTTCGTGCATGCCTCGCTTCAAGATCAGGTCAGTGTGGCCAAGCAGATGATTATGTGTAGATGGAAAAGACTGGAGTTCTAGCTGAGGAAATTCAAGGCCCAGAAAGGCAAATAAATCTTCCTTCTTCCAATCTTAGCTCATGTAATAAAGGTGTTTATTATTTTTTTAAAAATCTACCAAGAATGGGAAATAGAAAGAAGAAACAAGAAATATAATCTCCGTATTCTCAGGAAAAAAAATTAAAAAATTAGTACCTGAAAGTAGGGTACCCACTTAAAGAATTAATATTTTGCATCACCTTTTCAGCAGTAGTATCACTAGTAAACAACTACTAGGATCAGTAGTAAACAACTGCTGGTGAGTACTAACAAAATTTATTTTGTATTTGGTCATTAGTTAGTTGTGATTTGGAGATGGGAATGGCAAGGGGAGGTTTGGCAGAAAATAGAGATTATACTAAATGTCCTTGCTGGAGGCTCTTCCAATTTTGATTACTGGCACTCAAAGGTAGAGATAGCCAGTACACTATAAAGAATGAGTGACCTGGAAGAACCAAGATGGTGGCATAAGGTATGTACCTGTAATGTGCTGCCTCCCACAACCACATTAAAACTACAACTAAGACAAAAAGGCCATCATCCAGAACCAGGGGAAAGCTGAGTGGAAGTTCTACAACTAGAACAAAAGAAAAAAGCACATTGAGACTTGGTTGGGGTAGAAGGTGCCGAGGCGCCAAGAACAGAGGTACAGAGACACGTGAAATGGCAGTGGCATTTGAGTGCATGGTTGTTGTTTTTTCAATCAGAAGGAAGATACAAGCTCCTAACTGCACTGAACTCATTTCCAGCAAGACTCTGGGGATCCAGACTTCTATGGGGAGAAACTGGGCTGTCTGGCATCAGGTCAGAAAGTGAGGGTGGTGTTCTCGCAGAGCTGCTCACAGGGATCATTGTTACTGTGGGGCACGGGATACGGGGATGCCAAGACATGGAGATGGCTGACGGACAGCCATCACTGTTTGCTCCACCCTGGTGATTCTCTGAGACCCTACCCAATTTACAACCCACCCAAGCTGAGCACAGTGGCACAAATGAATTGCCTATTCACCTGCAGCCTAACCTAACAAACCGCAGCTGAGTCAGAGAGCACCAAAAGTTCTAAACTCCAAACAAAGGGGAGAAATCTGTAGATCTCACTGTAGCCCCTGCTTGATGGACTCACACAGCAGCTGACTTTCACCTCCTTGGAGATCCAGGAGCCAATGTACCCAGTGGTCAGATACCAGATTTCAACTCCTCACATTCATAAGGGACACACTCAGTGAGCACCAAAGCCCCACTGAAGCAAGTCCTGCACCATAAGGGTGTCTCCTGCACAGCAGCTCTTCCACTATAGTCACAGCAGGTCCTCGCAGTCAATTGGCCTGGAGGTCCTTTCCTCCCAGTGATACCAAAAAGCAATCAAGGCTTAACTACAACAATACTGTGTACCCAGCCCCCAAAGGGCTACACCAAGAGTGTTCACCTCACGTGATTGGGGAGGCTGAGCCACTGGGTCAAATAGGATACCTACCACACAAAGCTATTCTATCAACACAGGGAAGCAACCAAAATGCGGACACAAAGAAACAGGCCACAACTGAAAGAAAAGGAGGAAAGCAAACTACTGGATATAGAGTTCAAAACCACAGTTATAAGGCTACTCAAGAATCTTCTATGAACCTCCAAGGAACTTAGTGAAACCTTCAAGGATCTTAATGAGAATACCAAAAAAAAAAAAAAAAAAAAATGGAAAAGGACTAGTCAGAAATTAAGCATGTACTGAGTGAAATAAAGAATAATATACAGATATCCAACAGCAGACTAGAGGATCCCAAGAATCAAGTCAAAGATTTTAAATACGAGGAAGCAAAAAATACCCATCCTGAAAAGCAAAAAGAGAAAACCCAAAAATATGAAGATAATGTAAGGAGCCTCAGGGACAACTTCAAACGTACCAACATCCAAATTATAGGGGTGCCAGAAAGAGAGAGAGAACAAGATATTGAAAGCCTATTTGAAGAAATAATGACAGAAAACTTCCTCTACCTGATGAAAGAAATATACTTAAGTTAAGGAAGTAAAGACAATCCCAAATAAGAGGAATCTAAAGAGGACCACACCAATACACATCATAATTAAAATGCCAAGGGCAAAAGACAGAGAATATTAAAAGCAGCAAGAGAAAAACAGTTAGTTACCTACAAGGGAGTAATCATACAACTGTCAGCTTATGTCTCAACAGAAACCATGCAGGCCAGAAGGAAGTGGCAAGATATATTCAAAGTGATGAATAGCAAGAAACTACAACCAAGATTACTTTACCCAGCAAAGCTGTCATGTAGAATTGATGGTCAGCTAAAGACCTTCACAGACAAGAAAAAGCTAAAGGTGTTCACCACCACCAAACCAGGATTATTTGAAATGCTGAAGGGTATTCTTTAAGAAGAGGAAGAAGAAGAAAAAGGTAAAGATAAAAATTATGAACAACAAAGTGACAACAAATACATATCTATCAACAAGTGAATCTAAAAATTAAGTCAATAAAAAAATCTGATGAACAAAATAAACTGATGAATATAATAGAAGCAGGGGCATAAAAAGGGAATGGACTGACAATTTTGGGGGAAAAGGGGTGTGAGGGGTACAGGAAGAGACTGGACAAAAAATCTTACACCCATGGATGAGGACAGTGGCGGGGGGCGGGGGTGTAAAGGTATGGGGTGGGGTGGGAACCAGGTGGAGGAGAGCTATGGGGGTGGAAAAAAAAGGAACATCTGTAGTAATCTGAACAATAAAGATTTATTTAAAAAAAAAAAAAAGAATGAGTGACCTGAAAATTAGGGCTATATGCAGCTTGACTATGAAGATGACTAGGGCACTGAAGCCACTGGATTCCTAGTCTGATAAAGAATAAAGCCTAGAGCCTTAAACTGTATTCCTCACTGGATTCTGAGAAGCTGGGCTTTCTGAAATACCCAGGATCTTGGCAACAGTTTCTAGCTGAAAAGCCATAGAATCTTTTCTGGAGGAAGCCAAAGGTGGGCACAAAGCTTATAGATTGGGAGGAGAGATGCAAAGTTGAATGGCATCAGTTCTTTGAGATTCAGATTCTCTCTGTCCAGGCCACATGTCCTTGTGTTGGGGTAGGTAGGGCAAAAGGAGAGGGCAGAATCAAGAGCAAATTAAGACTAAAAGATCTCTTACTAAAAATCTCTATAAGGCATTGAGGACTCAGGAGTGTAGTGCTGTGCAATTTATAAATAGAGAAAGTAAAACATCCAAGGGTGCCAGGTCCATTTCTCACTAGGACACTAAGATTATGAATAGACACAGCAACCTGGGAATAAGCTTTTTTTTTTTTTTTTTTTTTTTTTAGCTTAAACCCAGATTAGGGAGGGGAAAAATAGGAAAAGAAAAATGTGAATTGGCAACCACATTAAACATTGACAGCATTTACATTATTTTATTTAAGCCTTAGCAGGTTTAATGCAGTGGATAGAATGTCAGCCTTCAGACTGAAGGGTCCTGGGTTCAATTCCTGGTAAAGGCACATACTCAGGTTGCAGGTTGTATCCCCAGTATGGGGTATGCTGGAGGCAGTCAATCAATGTTTCTCTCTCTCTTCCTCTCCCTTCCTCTCTGAAATCAATAAAAATATTTTTAATTGTTTTATTTAATAAGTACAAATACAGTACTTAACTATTTATCAGGCCCTGTTTGGAGCACTTCACAAATAGTCACTCATTTAACTGTCATAATGACTCTATGAATAAGAGAAAAAGTGAATGAGACACACTCAGAGGGATTCTGAGTCTCTTTGGTTCTAGAAATTTAAGAAACCCAGATTTCATAATGTTTCCTGAAAATGTGAGGTAAATTAACAGAATCAATTTCAACAATGCTTCATAGCAAAGGTAACCAACTTCGATCTCTGTGAGGGCTAGGCAGGTGACATTGTGAACCACAACTACCCTGTAGAGAAAATCAGTGCTTGACCCATGTAAAGGAGAAAACAGCTCCCCAGATCTAGCCAATTTGCTCAAACTCTTCATTTTAAAAAACAACCTCCATTTTTTAAGAGAATCTGGAAACCCACATTTTATGCTAAATCTTCCTATTTTTAAATGTTGGCTACTAATTCAAGTTTTTCATAACACTGTAAGTGAAACAAAGCAAATCTGCTCATCTCCCCCAAATTTTGGACCTCTGCTGTGCAATCTCTTCCCTGTGGCTTCTGCACCAGGGCCACGTGAGACTATCTTTACAAGAAGCTGAGTATCCTATCAAGGGCTCCAACCCATGTATAAGCAAGTCATTCTCCTTCTACTGAGTTGCAATGGGCCCAGAGATGTTCCCCCAACTCACACTCTGGAATTTGTTTCAAAACATTTAAAATCACTTCTTGAAAGGTGCAAGCCTTATCTTTTCATGTGGAAGCTGAGTGAGAGGAAGTAAAAAGTACACCGCATAATTGTTTCCCAGAGTCACTCCCTTGAACCAATAATCAGAGGCAAGGTTACTCCGAGGATTCTCTAACTAGTTGAAGTACACCCAAAGTGCCTGGCTCTTTCTCTTCACTGGTTTCTCTGGCATTCTTCTGTTTTGGGGACTATAATAAAAGACTCAGAACAACCTAATTTCCCACTAGCTTCTGCTCCATAATCCTCCATTCCTGGGCCTCCAAGGGCTGCTCAGCCTGATGGCTCACATAAACCATGGCTGCCCTACCTGGGTCAGTTTACTCACAGTCCCACCAGTCTCTTCCATTTCAATGGAACCATGTCTGTTTGGGTCACTGCTTAGTAATTAACCTTGGTCAGTTGTCCAACACAAATCCCTAGGCAGTTGCCAGTAACAAAACAAAACAAAACAAATATTTTTGAATTGACTCAATGTAGAAGTGAACAAATTCTCTTTGACATTTTACATTTTAGGAAGTTGACCATATCATCTTTTTTTTAATTTCTTTGGGACACTGCACATATCTCTTGCTTCTCACTGTGCTGACTTTTCCTTCTCTGGCTTATTTGCTCTCAACTGCCCTTCTGTGGTTCTAAGCAATCAGGAGTCCTCTATCCCTGCTGATCCCTCAATGGCAGCTGAAGGTCCTCAATAAATTGGGCTCAACCCAAAGATGCTGCTCTGACTTGTTTCATGTTTCTAAAATTACTTAACTCTGAAAGACTTATTTTGAGAGGTATTTTCAAGGTCAAATACTCTGTGGCTCTCACCCTAGGAAACCCATTCTAAGGAAAAAATAAATAAACGAACTGAAATAATCTTAGATTAGGCTGTATTTAGGGGAAAAGAATAGAAGGGTCATGAGTGATGGAAGATACTTCTTGATCTTGAAATATATAAAGTCTTGAGAAGTTAGCAGCACTCACAATCCCTCAGAGAAATCTCTACTAAGTCATTGGGATGTTCTGTGGCTCAATCACTTAGTACTAGGGCAGAGAGCATATGACACAATTTATGTCCTCGAGAAGTTCTTTTTTTTTTTTTATTCGTCTCTAACTGGGTCTTCCACAAAGGCCCAGAGGAAAGAGGTCAGTTGATCTATTTCTGCGTATATAGGATTTGATGACATGTGAGAGAAGAGGTTTAGTGAAAGCAAATTGGAAATTAAGCTTGATAGAACATTTAGAACCTGACATTAAACTGTGTCAGTCACAGAGGACAAATGAGATGTGAAAAGATCCAAGACAATAATCTTTGAAAAAAAATAAAAATCAGGAAGCAGAGAGGGGAGAAGCCAGTGAAGGAAGAAGGACGGCACTGCACTATCCATCCCATTGAATTCAGGGAGCTCTTGTATTTGTTCAAAGTATTCTTTCAATGCACTTAAATTATCTTAATGAATTCTCACACAAGCCCCTAGGTGAGTTCAGTGAAGTTACGGAATTGTCCAAGGTCGCAGAGTTAGTACAGTAAGTGCTGGTGGAATTGGAATATGAAACAGTCTACTTCTAGAGCAGGGATGTAAAAGAAGAGTGTGCTTAACAGTGTCAAATACCCCAAGAACAAAAGTAAAATTGGAATGAAGTATTTGGAATTTGGCAGTTTTAACTGTTGGAAAGTATGCTTCCAGTTGAGTCACAGAAACCAAGTTATTGGTGATGAGGCAGTGATTGGATGGAATGAACTTAGAAGTTGTTGGATATATGGCATTTATTTGAGAAATTTGTCCTCAAAAGAAACTGAACTTTCTAGAACAACCTTAGTAAACCCTGATTCTGTGTACTACTCAAGACCAGTGTGCTCATCAGGATACAGTAGACACTCCAATAGCTCCTAAATCTCAGTGACTTAAAACTGAGTAAGTTTATTTCTTGCTTTCATCATGAGGTCTAAGGAGAGGAGCACTCTGTTCCACAGAGCCATTCAGAGATCTGGGCTCCCTGTAGCATATGGCTGATCCATCTTCTGAGACCTCAGAATCCTCTACTGAATCTGTGACTTTTGAAACAAAGAAAGAAATTGCGAGCGGAAGCTGTAGAGCAAGGAGGAGTAAGGGCCAAGCTTAGAGCTGGTGTTATATCACTTCCACCCTCACGTGTCACATAGCCCCACTCTTACTGCAGGACTCTATGGAAAATGTGGTTTAAGTATGTGCCCAGGAAGAAAAGCAAACAGTACAGCTACAGCTTCTCTCTGAGCCCTTCCACCATGTCTTTATTTTCCTCTCTGTTCACTAGGTACATGGTAGAATAAAGAGATTCAGATGCTTAGAGACCCCAGTTTCTTTTCTACTTTTGTCACCACAATGAACGTGAAGTCAAGGTTTGATTTGGACTGCATATCTGCACTGCCTCATTTCCAAACAGGCCCAGAGCTAGCCTCCACCAGTGTTCAATTACTCTTCCAAGGAGACTGGTGGTGCTAGACAGCCCTTAAATAAGAGAAGCGATTATGGGAATATTTGCCCCCTTCTAAACTTTTGCTGAGTATCAGTGCATAGGAATATAGCCCCTTGTTGCCAGGTCTTCACATTTTTCAAGAAAAATTAGGACTCTGACTTTTTATTTAAAAACTTCCAATTTTATTAAGTGGACTCAAACAAAATATCTGTGGGCCAGATTTGATCAACAGGCCAAACATTTCTATCTCTACCTTAATTTCTGTAATGTGACTCCAGAGATTCTAAACTTCTCACTATTGGGGTCCTCACAGAGACCAGAGGGGCTCAGCCTCTGGCACTCCCTAAAAAGCTGGCCTCACAGGGAGGAAGGGAACTGAGGCAGGGGAAAATACACTCAGAAGAAGTAACTGTGATATACCTGGCCTTGAAACAAGCTACCAGATACTGGATGATTCCCCCAAAAGGGCCAGAAACAGGGTGCCCCTTTGAGGTGCATGCAGTCTAGAAGGTTTCAGGGTTAGGCTGGAGATGGGTATGCAGTGTGCCTTCCTTAGGAAGCCTCGACCTCATCAGCTCCTGGATCCCAGCATTCTGTTGCCACACATCCCCCTTTGGCATTCTAGCAAGCCCCCCTTTATTCTGAGCAACAATGAAACTGAGCTATCATGATGTCAGCAAGTACCTATGCTTAGAGAAGGTGACCTGTACATGAACAAGTGACAGAAACCCAATCTGTTTTGTTTTGTTTGCATCTCCCCTATTTTTATTGGAACACTAGAGGCCCAGTGCATGAAATTTGTGAACACTGGGGGAAGGAGGATCCCTTAGCCAAGATTGCCCCTTCTTACAGACCAGGAGCCCTTAGGGGATGTCCTATTGACTGCTTAGGTCCACTCCTTGTGGACCACTCTCTGTAGGCGGCGACCCTGTGATCAGTGGAAGGCGATGCCCCCATCATGCCTCTGCTACTGCCACTGCCAACCGCGAGGCTGCCTGAGCCTCCGCCATTGCAGCCACTGCAGCTTCCTGAGCTTCACCCGGCCCTCATTGCCTGAGCCTTAGGCCCTCGAAGTGGCAGCGGCCATTGGCAGCTTGCTGGGGCCTCGGGCCAGCCCTGGGCAAGCGGCAGTGGCCATCAGAAGCACTCACAGCTTCTGCTGCCATGTGAGAAATACAGGCCATCCTCTGCCAGGCCCTACCATCCCCTCCCCCGTCTCTGCTGCTGTTTGCCCAAGGCCAGTCCTGGACAAGCAGCAGCAGCCATCAGTGGCTTGCTGGAGCCCCAGTGGCCATTGGCGGCTTGCCAAAGTTCCAGGCCAGCCCTGGGCAAGTGGCAGCCGCCATCAAGCCCCCAACACTGCAAGTCCCCAACACTGCTAGTCCCCACCCACTCACTACACACACAGCATGCTGATTGGTCATTACTGTGACAGCATCCCAACCTATTTGCATATTACCCCATTATTAGATTAGATTATTAGATAGATACTGCTTTATTATTACAGTTGAATATATTTTTCCAAAACCATTATCTTTTTATTAAATTTTTTATTCTTGAAAATATTACATATGCCCCCTTTTCCCCCATTGACCACTCCCAGCCCGCCCCATCCCCCAACCCAGACCTTCAGTGTCTGTGTCCATTGGTTATGCATATATGCATACAAATTCATTGATCTCTTCCCACCCGATCAACCTCCCCTGCCTTCCCTATGAGGTTTGACAGTCTGTTTCATGCTTTTATGCCTCAGGATCTGTTTTGTTCATCAATTTATGTTGTTCATTTTATTCCACATATGAGTGAGTTCATATGATACTTAACTTTCTCTGACTGGCTTATTTTGCTTAGCACAATGCTCTCCAGCTCCCTCCATGCTGTTGTAAATGCTAAGAGTTTTTCTTTTTTACAGCTGCATAGTATTCCATTGTATAAATGCACCACAGGTTTATACTTCACTCCTCTGGAGATGGTCACTTGGTTTCCAAATCTTAGCTAGTGTAAATTGTGTTAATATGAACATAGTGAATGTATACTTTCTGATTGGTGTTTCTGATTTCTTAGGATATAATCCTAGAAGTGGGATCACTGGGTCAAAAGAGAGTTCCATTTTTACTTTTTTGAGGAAAATCCATACTGTTTTCCACAGTGGCTGCACCAGTCTGCATTTCCACCAGCAGTGCACAAGGGTTCCCTTTTCTTCACATCCTTGCCAGCTCTTGTCCTTTGTTGATTTGTTGATGATAGCCATTCTGTCAGGTATAAAGTGGTACCACACTGTCATTTTGATTTGCATCTATCCAACGATTAAGTGACTGAGCATCCTATATAATAAAAGGCTAATATGCAAATTGACCCCTCCACCTGGAGTTTGACCAGGAGTTCGACCAGGGGGTGGGGCTGGCCTGCCAACCATCCATGGCCCTTCCCCCCAGCTGGACCGGCCCTAACAGCCCTGATCAGGGTGGGCCAGCTGGACGCCATCCCTGCACTAATTTGTGCACTGGCCTCTTGTTTTTTCATATGCTTTTTAGCCTTCTGTGTGTCAATTTTGGAGAAGTATCTATTTAGGTCTTTTGCCAATTTTTAAATTGTATTGTTTGTATTCCTTTTTTTTTAAGTTATATGAGTTTCCTATAAATTTTGGAGATTAACCCCTTATTGAATGTATCATTGGCAAATATTTTTTCCATGCAGTGGGCACTCTTGTTATTTTGTTGATGGTTTCTTTTGCTGTGCAGAAACTTCATTTTGATGTAGTCCCATTTGTTTATTTTCTCCTTAGTGTCCATTGTCCTAGGAGATCTATCAGTAAATATATTTCTACAAGAGATGTCTCAGATTTTGTAGCCTATGAATTCTTCTAAGATTTTTATGCTTTTATATTTTACATTTAAATATTTTATCTGTCTTGAGTCTATTGTTATGTATGTGGTAAGTTGGTGATCTCATTTCATTTTTTTGTATGTATCTGTTCAATTTTTCAACACCATTTATTGAAGAGACTGCTTTGACTCCATTGTATATTTTTTAATATATTTTATTGATTTTTTTTACAGAGAAGAAGGGAGAGGGATAGAGAGTTATAAACATTTCTGGGAAACATCGATAAGCTCCCTCCTGCACACCTCCTTCTTTTGCCTTCTTTTGTCAAATATTATTTGAGCATAATGGCTTGGGTCAATTTCTGGGTCTTCTATTCTGTTACATTGGTCTATATGTCTGTTCTTGTGCAAGTACTAGGCTATTTTGAGTAGAGTGACTTTGTAGTATAACTTGATATCTGGTATTGTGATCCCTCCTTTGTTCTTCTTTCTCAAGATTGCTGTCATTATTTGGGGTCTTTTTTTAGTCCATATGAATTTTTGGAGAGCTTGTTCTAGGTCTGTGAAATATGCCATTGGTATTTTAATAAGCATTGCATTGAATTGATAGGTTTCTTTATGTAGTAGGGACATTTTAATGATGTTATTTCTACCAGTCCATGAACACAGTATATTCTTCCACTTATTTATGTCTTCCCCTATCTCTTTGTTCAATGTTCTTTAGTTTTCTTAGCACAGGTCTTTTACTTCCTTGGTTAAGGTTATTCCTAGGTGTCTTAATTTTTTATTGCACTGGTAAGTGGGATTTTTTTTTAATTTCTCATTCTGTGAGTTAATTATTGGTGTATAAAAATTCCATAGATGTCATAGGGTATTAATTTTGTATCCTGCTACGTTGTCAAATTCATTTATTAACTATAGTAGTTTTAGGGAGTCTTTAGGGTTTTCTATGTACAATATCACATCATCTGCAAATAATGAGTTTTACTTTCTATTTTTCAATTTGGATACATTTTATTTCTCTTTTTTTCTGCTTGCTATGGCTAGTATTTCCACTACTATGTAAAACAGGAGTGGTGAAAGTGGGTGTCCCTGTTTTGTTTCTGTTATTATGGGAAATGGTTTTAGTTTTTGCACATTGAGTATGATGTTGGCTGTAGGTTTGTCATATAAGGTTTTTATTATGTTGAGGTATGATCCCTCCATTTTCACTTTGTTGAGAGTTATTATTAAAAAAAAAGGGTGTTGGATTTTGTCAAATGCTTTTTCTGCATCTATTGATATGTCATGTGATTTTTGTTTTGCAATCTGTAATGTGTTGTACCACATTTATTGATTTGTGGATATTATACCAGTCTTGCCTTCCCAGAATAAATCCTACTTTGTCATGGTATAGGATTTTTTTAATGTATTGCTGGATCAAATTTTCTAATATTTTAAATATATTTTATTGATTTTTTTTACAGAGAGGAAAGGAAGAGGGATAGAGAGAAACATCGATCAGCTCCCTCCTGCACACCTCCTACTGGGGATGTGCCCACAACCAAGGTACATGCTCTTAACCTGAATTGAACCTGGGACCTTTCAGTCTGCAGGCCGATGCTCTATCCACTGAGTCAAACCAGTTAGGGCAAATTTGCTAATATTTTGTTGAGGATTTTAGTGTCTATGTTCATTAAGGATATTGGCCTGAAATTCTCTTTCTTTGTAGTGTCTTTATCTGGTTTTGGAATTAGGATAATGCTGGCCTCATAGAAAGAGTTTGGAAGTGTTCTTTCCTCTTGAATTTTTTGGAATGGTTTGAAGAGTATGTGTTACTTCTTCTTTAAATGTTTCATACAACTGGCCTGTGAAGCTGTCTGAACCAGGGCTTTTGTTTGCTGGATTTTTTTTATTATTGCTTCAATTTCATCAATAGGTATCACCCAATTCAGGATTCCATATTCTTTCTGATTGAATTTTGTAAAATTGTGTTTTTCTAGGAATATGTCCATTTCATCTAGGTTCTCCAGTTTGTTGGAATAGAGTTGTTCATAGTAATTTTTTATGATCCTTTGTATTTATGTGCTGTCAGTTGTTACTTCATCTCTTTTATTTCAGATTTTGTTTATTTCGATCCTCTCTTTTTGTTTCTTGGCCAGTCTGCTTAGAGGTTCATTAATTTTGTTTATCTGCTAAAAGAACCAGTTCTTGGTTTTATTGAACCTTTTTGTATTGCCTTTTTGGCCTCTATGTCATTTATTTCCACTCTGATCTTTATTATTTCTTTTCTTCTAGTAATTCTGGACTTTTCTTGTGGCTCTCTTTCTAATTCTTTAAGTTGTATGGTTAGATAACTTACTACAATTTCTTTCTTTCTTTCTTTCTTTCTTTCTTTCTTTCTTTCTTTCTTTCTTTCTTTCTTTCTTTTATATAGGCCTGTAGCACTTCTCTCTCAGGATTGCTTTCACTGTGTCCCATAGATCTTGGATTGTTGTGTTTTCATTGTCCTCTGTTTCCAGGATTTGTTTTATTTCTTTTTTAATCCCCTTGGTAACCCAATCATTGTTTAATAGAATGTTATTTTGCCTTCATGTGTTTAAATGTATTAATTATTAACATTAATTTAATTAATTGTTAATATGTATTTCTTTTTCAAAGTTGCCTTTTCTCTTCATCTTTGAGTGGGTCCAGTACAGGGTGAGGCAAACATAGGATTATAGTTATTCATATGGCAATAATATAGCAATAAATGATAATAAACTATGTTTCACATAGGCAAACTTGCTTTTGCCCCACCCCATATTTTATGAAACTTATGAAAGTGGATAAAACTCTTGCTCTCCTCTTTTCAAAAGTGTACTATTTACATGACTATGATTTTCAAGGAAATTTGTTTGCCACTTGGCTGTTTTGAAGTTATTTTATAACTTATTTGATTGATAAACGAAGAAAATTATTACACCTTGTGAAAGACTGCAAATGGATTTAGTTTGTAATTACATCTCTGTTTTCAAATCTAATCTAATAAAAGAGTAATATTGAAACTGACCATTCCTACAGGACACCTAAGCCATGCCCACCAGCCAATCAGAGTGGCCGTATGCAAATTAACCCAGCCGAGATGGAGGCTGGCAGTCACGGAGCTAGAGTAAACAGCAGGCTTCCATTGAACCAGGAGTAAACTGTCTGCCTAGGCCAGCTGAGCTTCTCCTGGCTCAGGCAACATTGTTGCAACACTCTTTCAATTATAGAAGCCACGAGCTGAAGCAGACAGGAGACTTTGTTACCTGCCTATGCTTCAGCTTAAAGGAACAGTGTATCAATTATAGAAGATAAATAAACCCCAGAAACCTGCTTCAAGCCAGCCTTGCTGGGATGTTGGGTCAATGGGAGCTGTGGGATTCCTGAAAGCCTGAAAACAGCCTTCAGCTTGTCACTCAGGCTGGCCACACCCCAATAGGGGGAGGGTCCCCACTGGGGGACTTGGCCAGCCTGAAAACATCCATCAACCCCTCATCCAGGCTGGCCAGGCATGCCAGCAAGTGTACATCCTCAGAGGGGTCCCAAACTACAAGAGGGTACAGGCTGGGCTGAGGGACCTCCCGAGTGCACAAATTTTTGTGCACCGGGCCCCTAGTATATATATATAATGTGGGATTACAACCCATTGATAAAATCATAGTTTGTTGATTTATTAATATAAATAAGTTAATAAAAGGATCCTAGATGGCAGCAGAGTAGGAGACAGATACACTCACCTTCTCCCAGGACCAAATGTATAGAACCATCAACCTGAGTAACCAACTGAAGACTAGTTGAACAGAAGTCTTATAACCAAGGATCTACAGAAAAAGCCACATCAAGACTGGTAGGAAGGGTGGAGCTGTGAAAAGGGCTGGCCTGCTCCCACAAGAGGCAGTGAGATTCTGGAGGGACATCTCAGCAGCAAAGGTTCCTCCTGAGGAGCATGAGTCTCAGGCCCACTCCTGGATCCCCAGGTCAGAGCACCAGAGCTTGGAAGAGGGGCCTACACAACACCTAGCTGTGAAAATCAGAAAAGATTCTGCCTACCAGGGAGAGACTTGAGTCTCCTAGAGACACAGGTGCCCTCTTAAAGGGCTAACACACAAAACTCCTTCATAACCACTCACACTGGATTGTAGCAAATGGATGGAAGAGCAGACTAAAATCATGAAGAAGAAAATAGGGTTTGGGGCTCTAGGTAGAGAGCTGAAGGGACAGCCTTCAGGGTCCTTAGGCCAAGTCCTTCCACACTGTTGATGCCATCTTTCTTGGGTAGCACTTCTCTCCTTATAGCATCAGCCTGGTGGAGTTCAACCTTTTAGACTTCACTGTCATCCCACGCTATGGAACTTTCACCCTGCTGAGGAGTTAGCCACCTGAGCCAAGTTGTAGAGGACAAGGTAAACTTGGGTGTCAATGACTGAATTGTGGGTTTTGGGACAGGGGCCATTCCCCCTTTACCATGAAACTGACCAGCACTTCCCCCTTCACAAGTGATCTGCTAGCCTCTGATCCCAAATATAGATGCCCTCCCTGCCCCCACCTGCTGAATGTCTCAGCAAAATCTGAGACAGAGTGAGTTGTGGGGCTCTATGGTAGGGGCCACATGCCCCACCTTCCCCCAAGCCTAACCAGAGACTCTCCCTCACAAGATATTTATTCACTAGCCTCACCATCCCAATATCTGAATCCCTGCTCTGCTAGTTCAGGCTCCTGTCAGAATCTGAAATAGAGTGAGTTGTGTGTCTGTAAGATAGGGGCCATATTTCCCTTCCACACCTGAGTGATGCAGAGCCTTCCTATCACACAGCCAAATTTTGGTCTGTTTAGGATTGATAAACTCTGCTAGCCTCACCCTGGCAACTACCTAAGACTCTACCCCACCACAAAGATCTGTGAGCACCCAGCAGCAGTCAGCTAGACTTGGTATATCTTGGGACTTTTGCTAAGTGGCCTCAGACCCAGAACTGGCATTGAGTTTGAACTTGTACCAATCTAGTAAAGATGACTCACCCCAACCTGGTGACTCACTGAGGACCTACCTCATGCAACAGGAGTACTACCAGAGGCTCTTTCAGTGACTGAACCTAACAAGCAGCCAGCAGGAAGAAGAAGGTAGAGGCAGATCTCCAGGTTTGATGGTACTTTTGCTGATCAGTCTCTGGGCTCAGATAGCTGAAAACCAGCCCTATGCATAGCTTGGTCCTTCCCATGCACAGCATAGCCCAGGAGAAGCAGGCACACACTGTGCAACACTTTTTTGCTCCAAACAGGTTACCCAGGATCAGATACAGGCAGCATCTGCCATGGACCTGCACCAAAGTCCTATTAAGAAACCCTGAAATACACATCAAGTGGCCAGCTTCAGACAACATCAGAGCAAGCAGCATATCAAGGGAGATCTTGGTAGCACTAGACCCTGCTGGGGTGTATTTCACTTTTATGATCAGCACCTGCACAACAGCTTGTACACTGCGATCAGGGTCAATCAGCACAGTCAGCCAGCCTAAGGGTCTCCCCAACACAAATGTTCCAACAGAAATAATGATTTAATTATAACAGGAGGACTTACATAACTCACACAAGAGACATTCCTAGACCACCCAGGTCAAGTGATCAATAAGACTATGCAACTGGGTCCAAAAAGACATCTACTACATAAGGCCACCCTACCAAAATTGGGAGACATAGCAGATCTACCTAGTACATAGAAGGAAAGGGGGAAAAAAGCAACCAAATCAGAAGATAAAATAAAACATGCCGCAAATGAAAGAACAGGAGAAATCCCCTGATAAAGAGAGGGCTAATAGAAATGAAGGCAAGTCATTTACCAGATATAGAGCTCAAACATAATCATAAGGATGCTCAAGGACTTTAGTGAGAACTTCAACAGCATGGAAAAGGGCACACAAACTATAAAAAAGAACCAGAAATGAATAATATGATATCTGAAATAAAGAATATACTAGAAGGAATATAGAATAAGTTGGATGAAGCAGAGGATTGAATCAGCAATTTGAAAGACAAGGTAGATGAAAACACCTAATTAGAGTATCAAAAAGAAAAAATAATTTTAGAAAATAAAGTAACTTTAAGAGACCTTTGGACAACATGAAGCGAAACAACATCCATATCAAAGAGGTACCAGAAGAAGAAGAAGAGAGCAAGAGATCCAGAACCTATTTGAAGAAATAGTGACTGAAAATTTCCCTAACTTGGTGAAGAAAAAAGTCACACAAGTCCAGGAAGCTCAGAGAAGCTCAAACAAGATGAACCCAGAGACCTACACTAAGATACATCATAATTAAAATGGCAAAAGTTAAAGACAAACAATCTTCAAAGCAGCAAGATAAAGACAGTTACCTAAAAGTGAGGTACCAGACCTAGCTGGTTTGGTTCAATAGATAGAGCATTGATCTGTGGACTGAAGGGTCCCGGGTTCAGTTCCAGTCAAGGGCGTGTCTGTCAGTCAGACATCCCCTGAGGGGTCCCAGATTAAAGAGGGTGCAGGTTGAGCTGAAGGATTCCCCCCCATACTCAAATTTCATGCACCGGGCCTCTAGTAATAATAATGAAAAAGGAGGTCCCACAAAGCTGTCAGCTGGCTTCTCAACAGAAACATTTTAGGCCAGAAGAAATTAATATGAAATATTTAAAGTGATAGCCTGGTCGGTGTGGCTCAGTGGTTGACTATTGATATATGAACCAAGAAGTCACTGTTAGATTCCCAGTAAGTGCACATGCCCAAGTTGTGGGCTCAATTCCCAGTAGGAGGCATGCAGGAAGTGGCCAATCAATGATTCTTTCTCATCATTGATATTTCTATTTCTCTCTTTCTCTTCCTTTCTCTCTGGAAAAAATAAATAAATATATATATATATATATATATATATATATATATATATATATTATTTAAAGTGATGAAAAGCAAGGATCTAGACCTATAACCAAGACTATTTTACCCAGCAAGGGTATCATTTGAATCTGAAGGAGAAATAAAAATCTTCCAAGAGAAGAAAAAGATAAAGGAG
>PVJC01032693.1:0-19750 GCA_004026665.1 Murina feae
TATATATATAAAAAAAAACACACTAGTGTTAAGACTAATACTTTAAAATTTATTTTACATTAAGAATATAGTAATATTTCAAAAGTATAAGTGAATTTTAGCAGTTCAGAATCAGCATATTCTGCAAAACAGCTGATTTCATCAGGGATGAAATATATTAAAAATAGACATTTGATTAAGTTTAACATGTGTTTAATCTGCTGGAAGACATTGAACAAATTCCAAAAATTGATGTAAGCAAATTTCAAAATAACTGATCCACTTTTCTCTGAAACTTAAAAATCAGGTAAGTAGTAAATCATGTGGTATAAATCCCCTAAAATACAACATATTGACATCATATTTTTTCTTGAAAATTGGTTGGTATAACATTTTACCCACTTATTTCAGTTCCTCTGGGAACACCCTAGTAAGCCTAGAAGTCATATAACTGATGGTGTAGAGCAGGGGATCTCATCCTTCTGGCCCTTTAAATACAGTTCCTCATGTTGTGACCCAACCATAAAATTATTTTATTGCTACTTCATAACTGTAATGTTGCTACTGTTATGAATTGTAATGTAAATACGTGTTATGCAGGATGGTCTTAGGCAACCCCTGTGAAAGGGTTGTTTGACTGCCAAAGGGGTCGCGACCCACAGGTTGAGAACCGCTGGTGTAGAGAGAGAGAAAAAAAGATACAATGATGATAAGCAACAGGCTAAATAAGGGTGAAAAAAATCAACTAATTAGCAAACAGAAATGATTAAGAGGAGATAGAACAATGCGCTTTTATGTGGGCAGCCATTTCTTTCCCAATCAGCATTCTTTGACTACTGGGCACATGCTTGGCACTATGCTAATTCTAGTGAGAAGAAAGACTTGTAGTCAGGTGTTAAGTACTATGACAGAGGTAAACTCAAAGGGAATACAAGGAAAACTCCCAGGAAAGGCAGCTTTCCATAACTTAAGTAAAAAATGATGGTCAGAGAGGAAGAAAGTCAACTAAGAACAGTGTTAAATTAAACAAGGAAGCCATTAGACTGAGGTGGCTTTAATGCCATGGTCCTACATAAGCTAACAAGCTATAAGCCTCTAAATACCTTAAGGTTGTGAATTTGAAACCTAAAGACAACCAGTCACAACCAACCATCTAGACTTTCAACTTCAGCTAATCAATAATTTCCTTACTTTGCTTCTGCTTTTCTTTGTAAAAACCCCTGTCTGAGCTGTTGTCAGGGGGGGCACTCCAATCTCTGCTAGTTTGGTGCAGCCCCATTCTAACTGATGTTTGCTCAAGTAAATTCTTATATTTTGAAACTAGAGGCCCAGTGCACGAATTCATGCATGGATGGAATCTCTTGGGGTGGCCTGCGGGTATTGTGCCCAGCTTACGCCCCCAGCCTTGCAGCCTCACAGCCCTGCCTGGCACCCCACCATGGCCTGATGCTGCCCCCTCACCTATTGCACCATCCCACCTGCAGGGTGAGTGATTGGGGCCAGGGCCCCCACTGGCTGCCTCAGCACCTGGGAGCCAGGCAGTGGCCCTGCACCCCACCGCTGGTCACAGTCTGCAGGGCGATCAGGTCCCTGCTTGCACCCACCTTGGCCTGGCACCACCCACTCACCTGCTCCACCATCCCACCACGTTCCCACTCATCAGGATCCATAGGGCCCAGCAGCACTTCCACTGCCACCCACTGCCAGCACTGCTTCACTGATGCCCACCATGTTCCGTGCTGCCCCTGGTGGTCAGTGTACATCATAGCAAGTGGTCAAACTCCCAAGGGGACAATTTGCATATTAGGCTTTTATTATATAGGATATACCTCAATTTATCTTTAAACAGGAGTTAAAAACTATGGCATCTCTTACCCTATGAGACAGCATGGAGGGACCTGAAGAATATTATGCTGAGCTAAATAAGCCAGTCTGAGAAATACAAGTGTCATGTGATCTCACTCACAGGTGGAATCTAAAGAACAAAACAAATTGATGAACAAAATGGATCCAGAAGACACAGAAGCATGCAACAGACTAGAATTTCAAAGTGAAGGCAGGGGTTGGGGGATGGTGAGAGATTAACTGGGGAAATTATATGCGTCTATGTACAACCCATGGACACAGACAATAGTGTAGAGAAGGCCTGAGAAGGTCAGGTACGGGATGGAGGAAGTCAATGGGGAAAAGGGGAGGGGGGGGCGGTATCTGTAATACTTTCAACAATAAAGATAAATTTTAAAAAGACAACTTGGCATCTCATTGTTTTACCAGACCCATGGGTTTTAACCCCCAAATGCAGTCACTCTAGAGATAATCCAGCCGCAGAGTAAAGAAGTTCTGTTAAAATGCAGGTGCACATTTGTTAGTAGTGGTGGCTGGGGATTATCAAGTGAAGCACCTGAGAGGGGGGGGATCTGAACCCAGGCTCTCCCTCTCAGTTGGGGGGACCTGCAATTTTAGCTACTGTCCAGGATTGTCCTAAGAAATTAAAAACCATCATGTCTATGTCAGCACTTTATTTATTTTTAGATTTCAGAGAAGAAGGGAAATGGGAAGATAGAAACATCAATGGAGAGAGAATCATTAATCAGTTGCTTCCGGCACACCTCCTACTGGGGATTAAGCCCACAACCTGGGCATATGCCTTTGACCAGAATTGAACCCGGGACCCTTCTGTCTGCAAGCCATCGTTCTATCCACTGATCCAAACCAGCGAGGGCTGTGCCAGCATTTTATAAAGTGTTTAGGTTACCAGTGTAAAATCTGCTATAGTAAACACTGCAGGAAAAGCCTGAATGCTGACTCCATCTCAGTAATGGCATATTAAAACTACATTTAACACTATGTATTTTGTTCTGACAACATAATGAGAAAGATATGGGACATTCTAATCTATTAATCTAATATTTTATAGTCCTAATCATTAATTAAAAGCACTTTGCCTGCTTACAACCTCTGCTCTCCTTGGAGACTCTCCATGTTGACATAAACCTAATATTTCTAACTTAGTTCTTTTCCAGTTAAAAATACATACAGTAAAATAACAAATTAGATAGCAACAGAGATAATATTATTTGTGTATATGTGTATTCAGCTCTCATATAGTCAAAATTCTGATTACCATTCATTTTAAGAGAAGTTAAGCTCACTAGAAGAGGGTCCAAAAACGAGTTTCTATGTAGTGTGTACACACAGACTCCCCATGGAAGACTCAGGGATGCTGAGGCTAAGTCCCTGTTGAGTATGGTTGAGAGGTGGAGTTCGCTACTTACACCCAGCCCACATCAGTGGAAGAGAGATTTTGTCTTGAATGTAGCATGCTTGTAGTGCTGGGAATGCTGGGAAAACTGGAGCAACAATTGCCCTTTCCTTCCTTGTGAAGCAGAGGTTCTGCACCAAAAGAGGCTAACAGGGAGGTCCTCAGGCTGCTGGCCCCACCCACTGAGTGCTCAGCTTTTAGAGTGGGTGTCATTGTTCCTACCCTCAGCTCCACAGAGTTTGCCTGGAGGGCGGAAGGGTGGGGGTGGGAATTTTCCTTCAGGGAGTTTTGATGGTTTGTGTCTTCTAAGGAATTGGTCCATATCTACTAAGTTATTAAATGTGGGGGAGAGAGACTATAAAGCATCTGCTCTTAAAGGAACTAATTTTATTTGAAACAGAGAGAAGTCAGCGCCCAAAGGTGCTCTGAAGAAAAGTAGAGGCTATGGTTAAAGAATCTAGGGAGAATATTCAAGTTACAGGCTAAAATGCAGACACCCAGCCCTAACCAGTTTGGCTCAGTAGATAGACTGAAAGGTCCCAGGTTTGATTCTGTTCAAGGGCATATACCTTGGTTGCGGGCATATCCCCCGTGGGAGGTGTGCAGGAGGCAGCTGATTGATGTTTCTAATTCTCTATCTCTCTCTCTTCCTCTCTGTCAAAAATCAATAAAATATATATTTTTAAAAATAAATAAATAAAATGCAGACCAGCCAGTTTGCAGGAGAAAACAGGGGGATAACACACCTAGGAAGAGCTCTTCTCAGCTCAGAGCAAAAATTGAACTCCGACTTCAGTAACCACTCCTTCCGTGGAGCCAGAATCTGACTGGGTCCCATTTTTTCATTAAATGTAGAATTCACTAGTGAAATCATCTGGACCTGGGGCTTCCTTTTTATGTTGAGTTATTAATTATTGACTTAATGTCTTTAATAGATATAGGCCTATTCAGATGATCCAATTTTCCTTGTGTGAGTTTTGGTAGTCTGTGTCTTCCAGGGCATCGGTCCATTTATTAACTGTGAGGGCACGTGTCTCTGGGCTGTGACCTTCACAAGTGCATCTCTGTAAGAGGTTCTTCCTTGGATCTGCCGCATGAGAATCTGGAGGGGTCCCTGGAAGTCACACCTCTCAAACTATGGGGTCCTCCCAAAATTTAGCCCCCAAGAATTTCTTGCTCACACTAATCTACATTCAGCCTCTAAAAATTCTTCAAACTTAATATTTAAATCTTCCTTCCAGGTTATGGCTCCAATGGCCTCTGTTGCAGCCAAGTATATCTTGGCTGTGATTCTCTGATTTCTGCCTGTCTCTTAAGATTTCAGGGTGATGGTCTGCCCTGGTATCTCAGCTCTCTAATGGGATCCATTGATTTTCAATTTGTTCAATGTTTTCAAAGTCAACAAAAGTGGTGACTTTGAAGCTCTTTACATGTTAGATCTGAAACAGGAATAATCAGTTTACTCTTTTATATTGCTGAGTAGCTCATCATGTAACTATAACATAATTTGTTTATTTATTTTCCTGTTAATGGATTTTTGGGTTGTTTTGAATTTTTGTGCATCATGAAAAAGCTACTGTGAACATTCTTTAAACTAGCTTTTGGTGGTCTTAGTAATCATTACTTCTATAATCTTAGTTCCAAGCTAAACAATAGGTCACAACAAGGCACCTATACAGCTAATGGATAACTCACAGCACAAAACTGACTTTGTAGCTCATTTGGCACTGGCGGAATGGAGATTTTCTGCAGAAAACAAACTTGACTAGCGCATCTAACTTACCGTTGGTAGACTTCAGCCTGAGAACTATCACTTCGTATATCACAACCATGAAATCAAGAGTGCACAAAACATTCATCTGTGCATCATAGTCAAACTGATGAAAACTAAAGCTTCAGAGAAAATCTGGGCAACCAGAAACTCTGAGTTAATATATAGGTGTCATCATTTTAAGCCATTAACCTTGGGAGCAATTTGCTATGCAGCAATAGATAATGAACACAACTTTATGGTTGGAGATTATCAACCTTCCTGTCTCAATAATGGATAAAAGTAGAAAGAAAACCAGGGTACAGAAGACTCAAAAAATTTATCAACCAATTAGCTCTAAATGCAACTTATAGAACTGTTTAGTCAGAAACAGAAGAAAATTAAGTACTTTCAAGTGAACACATATTATTTTTTAGGATAGATTATATTCTAGACCATAAAATAAACCTCAATAAGTTGAACAAAATTGAAATCATTCAATGTATGTTTTTCTGTCCACAATGGAATTAAATGAGAAATGGACAACAGAACAATATCTGGAAACACCCCTTCATACAGGAACATTAAAATCATACTTCCTAGTAAAATGGATCAAAAAAAAAAAAAAAAAAGGCGCTGCTGGGAAAATCAGAAAAATAATTTACCTGAATATAAATGAAAAGCGGGATATCAAAATATGTGAGATGCAACTAAAGCGGTGCTTAGCGATAAAAATATTAAACTCTAATATTTAAAAAAAGAAGCGTCTCAAGTCAATCATCTAAATTAGCACTGTAAGAAACCAGGAAAAGAAGAGTTAATTAAACCTCAAATAAGCAAAAAGAAGGAATACAGAGTGACGTCAATTAAAAAAAAGAAAGAAAAGTATCCCCAAACAGAAAATCAACAAAACCAAAGCTGATTTTTTTTAAATGGATACATGAAATTGATAACCTACCAAGTACTTAACAGAGAGAATGGAAAATGTAGACTCAAACAAGATAAAAATAAATCAGGCACATTTACTCAAGAGATAAAAAATACAAACCCTCGCCCTAACCCGTTTGGCTCAGTGGATGGAGCCTCAGCCTGCGGGCTCAAGGGTCCCAGGTTCGATTCCGGTCAAGGGCATGTACCTTGGTTGCAGGCACATCCCCAGTAGGGAGTGTGCAGGAGGCAGCTGATCCATGTTTCTCTCTCATCGATGTTTCTAACTCTCTGTCCCTCTCCCTTCCTCTCTGTGAAAAATCAATAAAATATATTTTTAAAAAAACAACAAACTCAAAAAATGCTTGCACATAAATAATTCATTGGAGCTTTATTCAGAAGTGCCAAACACTAACCAACCCAAGGTCTATCCACAGGGAACTCGATAGCCAGTTGGGATAGACTTATGCAGTGGACCAGAATCCAGCTATAAAAAGGAAGCGGCTATGGATACCCACGAGGCCTGGGTGGTGGTGAGCCCCGCAGACATGGAAGACACTGAGCTAAGTCCCTGTTGAGTATGGTCGAGAGGTGGGGCTCCCTACTTACACCCAGCCCACGCCCGTGGAACAGAGATTTTGTCTTGAACGTGGCATGCTTGTAGTGCTGAGAATGCTGGGAATATTGGAGCAACAACTGCCCTTTCCTTCCTTGGAAGAGAAAGGAAAGAGAGACCCCACGTGTGTGCGTGCTGCGGGATGCCAGGGGCAGCAGGCCCCGTGGACACCTGGGGGCTGGTCCCTACCCTGCAGACACCGCCCTTCCTATGCGCATGCGCGCGCACCTGGGCTACAGCAGAACGCATCCATCCCGCACCACAACACCCCATAGCAAAGCACAACAGTGAGAAGAAGGGCTGTAATGCAGGTTATGTGAGCGGGGTCTGTCCCTTTAAAAACCCCTCCCAGTACTGGGCTCGCCCTCCTGGGGGTGATGCCAGGGGACACGAGGCCGTAGGACACGGACACCGCTCACCTTGTCGCCTCAAGGACGCGCTTTAGGGACCCTCTGGTGGATCCGGGGCGGGGGGGGGGGGGCCGGAACCGGGCCCCACGCGCTTTGGGGCCAAAACGAAGTGGCATAATGGCGACCTGAACACCAGCCCGGTGAAGCCGCTGCGACCTTCGACCTGCAAACCAAGATGGCTGCCGCGTGAGAACCCGCCCGGCGCAGCGCGTCCCAGCGAGCTATCGAGATATCGCGAGATGTCGTGGCGAGATGTCATCACGGTGCGGGAAAGGGCGAGCGACGGAAGACTGGTGAGTGGTTTGTGTCTGTGTTCCGGGTAGCATTTTCGGGCTGGTTGACCGCCAGCTGCTGGACTCTCAGGAGGGAAACCAGGAGGGAGGGGGAAGCTACTGCAGGCGCCGTTCCAGGGCAGAGGAAGGAGATGGGAAGGGCCGGCGGCTGCGAGCAGCGAGCAGCGTGACCTGCGGGGCGAGGGGGAGGGGAAGGGGCGCTCCTGGAAAGCTTTACGGTGCCTGTGCATCTGTCCGTGCTGTGACTCTCTGACAGAGAGAGAGAGAGAGAGAGAGAGAGAGAGAGAGAGAGAGAGAGAGAGAGAATGCAAGGACACCCCCAGGATTCGCGAGTGGAAGTCCCCTGGACCACGTGTCACGGCCTGGAGGAGCCGCAGAACGAGGCTGGCTTGGTCACCTCAGGAGCATGCCGCGGGAAGAAGGAAGCGCCTCTAAAGAGGCCACCGAGCCTCCAGGACGACGCCTAGTTGAGGGCTCCTCAAACTTTTTAAACGGGGGGCCAGTTCACTGTCCCTCAGACTGTTGGAGGGCCGGACTATAGTTAAAAAACAAAAAAACCATGAACAAATGCCTAGGCCCACTGCACATACCTTATTTTGACGTAAAAAAGGCGGCGAAAACACCAGGCGGGCCGCATAGATGTCCTGGGGGGCCGCCTGTGGCCCGCGGCCCGCAGTTTGAGGACCCCTGGTAGTTGCTCGCTCTCCGCCTGCACGCGGGCTCTCGTGCCTGCATGCGCCATGTCCGTTGTCTACCTGCCCACGCTGGGTACGTGGGTGCAGGAAGGGCCAAGGTCAACGCGGGAAAGGACCGCCCGCAGGAAGTAAGGATGGTGTTCTGCTTTAGCCGCACCCGTTTCAGCGGTTCTCAACCGGGGGGTCGCGATCCCTTGGGCGGTCCAACGACCCTTTCCCAGGGGTCGCCTAAGACCATCCTGCATATCAGATATTTACATGACGATTCTTAACAGTAGCAACATTACCATTAAGAAGTAGCAAGGAAGATAATTGTACGGTTGGGTCACCACCACATGAGGAACTGTATTTAAAGGGCCAGGAGGTTGAGAACCACTGCTTGTAATTCCAAATGAGAATGGTGCAACCGTAGGCTGAAATACTTACGACTGTATATGAGATCATCTATGATGTGCTTCAAAATAACGTAAAAGGCGAGAGGAGTGTGTGCAAGTGTTTGGCTTTGGGTTAATAATTGCTACAGCTGGGTAATGGGTTCATTATGTATATTGAAAGTTTTTTTTTAAAAAAAAAAACAACACACACACACACAGGAAAAAAAGCACATGTAGTGACCATAAAATAAGCGTTAAGTAAGGCCAGCAAAGTTTTTATCGACTTTTCGTGAACAACTACTTTGACGCTTAAAACAACCTTTTAACTATTTTAGTGCTCCCGTTGCTAGTGGTAAAAGCCCACAGGTGGATGCTGTTCCGGGGGACTGAGGGTTGCTTATCTCAGGAAGGTTTCGCAGGTTAAGGACGTCTCAGGAGCAGTGCAGATAACATCCCGGGAGAAGGAGCCAAACCCTGTGCCACTGCCTGGAACAAGAATCCCAGGCGAGAGGCTAAAGGACCAGCCATGTTTTCACATCAGCTGAAGGGGAGGGAGGGAGGAGTCGAGCAGGTCCTAGTGTTGGTGTTTGGTTTACTGTTCAGGACATGAAGAACATTATAATTGAGATTTTTATTGTAGAAATAAAAACTAAGGTAGTAAATTTGAATTTCCTAAAGCCTGTTGATTGCAGCTCTTTGACATGAACTATTGTTAAACAAATGTGTTTAAATATACATGAGTCAGTCAATACATACTCACATTGTTGAAATATTTGTTCATTTTCTTTGAACAAATATAAGCCATTTTGTAGCATGATGAGCATATAATTGGAAAAATAAATCAGCTTACATTTTTAGATTATGAAAAATGTACAACACTGAGAAAAAATATCAGTGAAAGAAAATCCTTTATACTTACATACCTCCGTGTTTGTTTTGTAAAATTTCTTAAAGAAGTAAAATTACCCCAAATAAATGGTACTATGGTAACCCCATCTGTTTAAGGTAGAAACTTAAGGGTGATAATTACTCCTTGTAACTAAACAACAAACTCATGTGGGTTTAATTTTCATTTATTTATTTATTTATTTATTTATTTATTTATATAGAAGGAAGTTTTCTATTATCAAACTTTAAGTCATTATTATAAAAATTTTAATGCTGTACTAGGAATATATAGCAAAAGATCTGAAAATGCATGGAGGTTAGAAAGAGAACACATCACTTTCATATTTGGGGCAATGTCATGTCAAAACAGTAACCAATTTTCAGTTAATCAGCAAAGCAATCAGCAATATTTACCAAACAACTACAAGGTATGTGAAATAGGTAAGAGATCTACAGGATAAGGAGATCGGAGCCCTGGTGACGGAGTGGACAATCCTGATGTCTAACACATGTAAAACGATTAGGTGAAAAAAGTCACATTCTGTGACTAGATTTTTGTTTGTTTTTAAAATGTATTTTGATTGATTTCAGAGAGGAAGGGAGAAGGAGAAATAGAAACATCAATGATGAGATAGAATCATTGATTGGCTGCCTCCTGCATGTCCCCCCAATGGGATGGACCTGCCAACCCGGACATGTGCTCTGACCAGGAATCAAATTGTGACCTTCTTATCCATAGGTTGACACTCAGCCACTGAGCCACACCAGCTAGGTTTTAAGACAGTGTTTCTAAGGGACATCAAGGAGGGTGAATAATACTGGGCTGGAGAATATACTATGAATGACGGTAAGAAAAGGACAATGAAGGACAATGAGCATTTGGAACGCAATACTTTACATATGCACTGTATATAATCCTAAAGCATTCACCCTACATCTATAAAATAAGTAAATTGTGTCTATTTTCTTTGAAGTAAAAAAGCAGATCTTTAAGTATCCACTGTTTCCTTTAATTTAAACTGTAAAATGGGTTCTAAATGCTGAGAGTCTGTTCTGAACATTTAAGGCACAGATACAGATGAGTGGAGTTACAATTATTTTATTTGTTAAGCTGAAGAAATATCATTACAAAGAGAAATATCCCATACTAGTGTGGGTCATAATACTTAAATGAATATGCTTACATCAATGTAATTCTGTCATACAAAATTATTTTTTGGTTTGTCTTAAACATACAAAGAAAAATATATGTACACCAATAGCAAAAGCAAGGCACCAAGGGTGTCCAGTTCAGTTTGTTCACATAAAACATACAGAAAACATGCTCCGTAAAAAGTATTGACAAGCTTTAAAAAGTGTTTCTGTATGCTGCATAGACCCAGTAGTAGAATTTTCTAATTTTCCTCGCCATGCCCCTCATCTTACATCTCCAAGCATTTTCCAAGCACTTCCTAGGAGAGAGAACTATGCTTGTTTCTCTAGCGGTAGTGGCAAAGAAAGGATGTTTTCATCATAGACCCTGTCCTTGAGAATCTTAAAATGCTTTTTCAGTTTTGCTCAAATTAAAAAAAAATGACAATTTCAAAATCAGGAAATTGTCTTGTATGTCTGGTGGGAAGCACAGACAATGTTGAACATAGGTTAAGAACAAAGGTTGTAACATAGGTTATATGAACACAGGTTATAACAAAACATTGTGAAACACTCAGCTCTCCTCCTGTTCCTTTCAGTCTTGCTGATTGACATAAAAGGAGAAAGTAAGAGCAGTGTATAAATGAACATGTATGGAAACCATGAAGAATGTCCAAGCTGATCTGGTGATAGGTCAGGGATAAAAATGAGAAAAACAGGAGACTCATACCTGAAATTTGTGGCACAAATAAAAGATAAGCATCATAATTAACAAAGGTAACTTGCATATCAGTACATGTATTATCACCTCATATTAGTAAATATCACTTGGAACTATCTCAAAATGTATCCCCTAAAAGGAAAAATACCATTATTTCCAATAATGAATTTTAATTATGGATCTATTCACATATTGGTTTTACAGATTTAAAGATTACAATTTGGTTAGTTTAGTTTCATTTTCTCCTGGTGTTTTGTGGTTTGTGGTGTGTTTTTTTTTTTCCATTTAGTTTTTCATAAAATACAATGCTTCACAGCATCAAATAATTATATGGCTTTTATTGTGGGGATTAACTACTTTTAAATTAAAATGTGCATTTGTTAACATGGTTTCTGTCGGTATATAGGAGATTTAGGGTGTTAGGATATATGTAAAAGGTAATTTCAGTGGGAAATAAGTTAGACAAACTGATTTCCCATAAATAAAATTGTTTTGATTAAGCTTTGCACTTTGTAACTGGTTCCTTTGGTAATATTAAAAACATTAGGTTTGTTTTAAAAGTCATCAAGGAAAAATTTGACATTTCCCTAAGATAATGTGGATAGCTCTTCCGATAACTCATCTCCAATAAATAGCATTTTTCCCCTCTTAATTATTTGGATTGGTTATCTACATTGATCAAATGTATTTGTTACTTTTGTTTCCTATTTATTCAAACTAGGGGCCCAGTGCACGAATTTGTGCACCTTGAAAGAACTGTGGGCCACTGTGTTGGGCACAGGGGTGATCTCAGCCCATCCTTCGCACCCCTGCCTGGCCCCTCCCACCACAGCCCCAGTCTCCTATCTGCCAGCAGCCCTCTCTGGCTGCTGCAGCTCCCACATGCTAACAGCACAGTGATTGGGGCCAGCGCCATCAGCAAGTTCGGGCAGCAGTTGCTGGCCCCAATCACCCCTCAGGAGCATGGGAGGTGGAGAAGTCCTCAGGAGCAATGAGGGCTGGCAGCCACTGGTTGCACTCACTGAAGGTGCTGAGCGACCAGGACTGGTGCCGGGCACCCTCAGCAGGTGCAAGTGGTGCCTTCAGCACTGGCTCCAGGTGCGAGCACCAGGCAAGACCATGGCGCACAGGAGCAAAGAACTTTCAGTAACCACTGGAGGCTCACCCCCATGACAGTGACCGATGCCCCATCTTGGTCTGGCGCCCCTGCTCACCTGCTCCACCATCCCGCCACAGCTGACACCCACCATGTTCTGCGCTCTGCCACCTGCTGCCCACAGCCACGATGTTCCACGCAATCCCTGGTAGTCAGCGTACATCATAGCGATCGGTTCAGTTCTGCCATTTGGTCTATTTGCGTATTTGCCTTTTATTATATAGGATTTTTGGTGCCATGCATAATGATATTCTGTATTCTTGGCAAAACAACAACAAATACATTCAGCCCTAAAACAATAAAAAATGCTCTTAAAAGAGTTGGATCAGCTAAGCGAGTAGATGATAAACACTAGACTCTCCAGCTGGCTTTTTTTTCCATCTCCATTGTGACATTTGCACTGAAGTTTCATCTGAAGCATTTGTGTTTTGTTTATGGTTCGTTGAGAAAATAAATGCTCCCAGGAATAAAGGACACGCAGGTGTGATGTCATTGAGAGATGTGAACCATCATAATATGTGTTTAATGAATTGCTGTTACAAGGTGGAATCATAGCTACTTAAATTGGCAACAGATTTGCACATTCTAACATGAGATTTTAAAAAATATATACACTTGACCACTTAACACTCATTCTTAGGCTATGTTCTCCCTTTCAGTCCCAGAACATGAAGAATGCAAACAGCATTTCTCTTGAGGATCTTGGTGAGACATGAAAGTCTATGGAGGAGACACTGGGCTGACCACCGGATGCACCGTCAGAGCAGCTGAATGACAAGGCACAGCCCTGCATGCAGGAGGCTTCCCTCTAGCAAAGGGGGCGAGGAACACAGGTAGGTGGGCTGCAAGGAAGAGCCTCCGTTCTCCTGAACTTGCAATTAATTACTCCTTAACTGCTGACAGGGCTATGACTCCATGCATGTCTCAGGAAAATGGATACTAATTTTAACTATATAAAGACTAGAGACCCAGCGCACAGATTTGTGCACCAGTGGGGTCCCTCAACCTGGCTTGCGGGGATTGGCTGAAACCAGCAGTCTGACATCCCCCTGGGGTCCCAGAGTGCAAGAGGGCACTCTGCAAAGTTGCTGTCACTGGGCAGCTCCTGCATTGAGCGACTGCCCCCCTCGTGGTCATTGTTCGTCATAGCTACTGACCAGTGATGACTTAGGCTTTTATATATATAGAAGATGTATCTCAAAGTGATGCATCATTAGTGTTTAATACAAACACAGATTTACATCCCCTCAAGTTTTAGGAATACTTAGGACACAATTTCTTCATTTCAGTGGAGGTCAGAAGACTGTTCTGTCTGAGGCCCAGGAGTTTCAAATGGCTGTGTACATGGAAAAGTCAGAGGCCAGCAAAGGGTTCTTTTTGCCCTCCTTGGCTTTAAAATTAGGTAGCTCTCACACCCAAAAAATCCAACCCTGAGTGTCCTGAGCTACAGCTCAGTGGCTCCATCATCTTGAGTCTTGTGTTGGACTGCTGATGAACGTTTCCTTCTTGAAGGCTAATCAATGTCTCTAGGGAGCAAAATTTATACATATTTTGTGTCCCTCAAACCTCCATATCATCCTTCCCTGAATTGTATTGCACACCCAGGGATATAAGCACTTCTGATTGATAAAATAGTAATGTCTTTACTTCTTCAACCCTTTTGAACCTATCTTCTTTTCTACTCTTGTCATTCAAGTCTTTTAAATGCTCCAAATTTTTTAATGCCTTATTCTCCCAGACTATTAGAAGCTCATGGGTTACAGTAATCATTCTTATTTGACCTATAACACATATACACTTTACCTATCACTATGTTTATAAAACACACACACGTACCTACTTTTCTGCTTTTACCTATGGCCATTCTCATGAACTATAATCTATTTTAAAAATCAAGAAACTATAAGAGCAAAACAGTAAGCACCAGTAATTTATTGCCCTTGGTAAAGATAGCCTAAATGAATATGAACCATAAACTCATGTATGTAGCCATATTAAAAATATTTTTCTCTAAATGAAGGTATTCTGATACAAACCGCTAGTGCCTGTCGAGCCCCTGAAGTTGTAATGCATGTAATGCAACACATGCTATAATC
This sequence comes from Murina feae, assembly GCA_004026665.1. Lineage (NCBI taxonomy): Eukaryota > Metazoa > Chordata > Mammalia > Chiroptera > Vespertilionidae > Murina > Murina feae. The sequence goes on from PVJC01032693.1 coordinate 14,299, forward strand.
CTCAAACCTAAATAAACCTCCGATTGAAACAAATCCTGCCATGAGTATGCAGATCAGAGGAAAAGTGCTCTTGATATGTTGCTGTTCAATTCGGGTCTCCACCTCTTCTGCAGAAATCTCCCAGAGATACTGCAGAGCCATTATCGCCGGCTACATGCTAACACTTCCAGTTTAACTCCAGTGGCCTGTGTAAAATCCTGGATTATAAATCACTATTGTGCTCTGTGCCCAGGAATCCATCTACTGGTATTGTTGATGAGAAGGATTGGAGGGGGCTACACTGAGCAACAACCTGAGCGTTGACTGATCATAAAATTTAAATGATATTTCCAAAACAGTGAGTGGAAATGTTCAGCACTTCTCCATTCAACACGTAGAAAACTAGGGAGAATGCTATATTCCTTTAACATGAAGCCCAGGCAGGGACTCACCTGTCACTATTATCAGGCACAATAAAGACTGTATAAAAAGCACTTGGAAAAATCTGCAGTACTTTACAATTATGTTATTATTTTTTGCTTTAAATACTGCAAGCCTAACTCTTTGTTGCCTGCCTTAATATCCCTGTGTTTTTGGTTTCCCATTTATCTCCCTGAATTTCAATGTTAATTTATTCTTAAAACATTGTATACACCACAGCGGTTTGATCTCATCCTCACTTTCATTGTAACTTTATATTGATATGTCAGCCTATTTATTTCTTCTAGTGGATCCTATGCTTGAATTTTTAAAGCTTAGATCATTCAGGGTAGTCTCCACAAGCTGGACACCTGGTGTCCTTGCCATTAAAGTCCTGTATGCTTGTCAAAAGATAATATTTAATAACAATATGAAACTATAGGATTTCCTAATTTTGCTTTCCATGCAATAACATTTGGAACATTTTAGCTTTTACTTGAAATCTGGTCCTCTTTTCCTTCTCCTTTTGATTTTTTTCTCTTCTCCCTCTCATCTTGTAATTTAATTTCCTTTTATTCGGCTCTTCCCTCAGCTCTTTTCACTGCTTATTCCTTTGTCTTCTCCTTGACCCTTTATCTTTCTCATACCATTTCTCTTCTCTTTGGATTATTAGAAGTAGAAGACTGCTGGGTTTTCCTATGTACATCGGAACAAAAGCCACGCTGGAGTGCTCTTTGTGAGAACTTGTGGTAGAGGTGTAGGTGAAGGGCAAAGTTCACACATTACCTTGGCCATGGAGATGGTGTGGGGGTCAAAGGAGATGAAATATGGAGCACACAGACAAGTGAAATATTTTTAACATGGAATAGAAATTAAATAGGCAAAAAGAAAAGGAGATAGCTTATACTTAATTCGTGACAGTTCATAACAAAAATAAAGCATTTCACCAGTGGATATATGTGTGTGTGTGTGTGTGTGTGTGTGTGTGTGTGTGTATAGTCTCAACAACTAGATGTACACCCGTGGAGGACAGGTTCCAAATAGTAAACTTCTCAATATCCTTCAAAATATAGCACAGCTTTTCATATACATCAGGCACATCAAGGGGGTTTGAGTGAACTATACAAATCGTTATGAAATTGATCACAACCCCCAAAATATTGACTAACATTGCTTGGATATTACTAAGAAGTTAAACAATACAAATGAATATGAGTACATACACAGATACAATACCTAACACCAAAAAAAAAGAGGAAAAATTACATGCAACTGGAGATACAACTATACACGAGGAAATTGCATGAAAACATATATAGAAAATTAATTAATGTGCAATCTTAGCTAGTAGGTAATTTTTAAAAGTCAAGAATATCTTCATCATTTCCCAGAACCTAAGTTTCCAGAATTGGTTATAGTGAGCAAGCGGCCTTAATACTAATAGAGAGCAGCGGTGTCCTTAATACTAATAGAGAGATATTGACTTATGTGCACTGGGGCAGGTCATGTTATCTGACCTCCACTTCTGTGTCTCTGAAGTGACTACTTAGTTGCCTTCCCTTCCGCCGCCTCTGCAAAGATGCTCTGCAAATACATGAGGTAATGTTTGCAGCTGGGGAAGGAAACCCATCGCGTGCTCTCGACTGTTCCATAGTCAAGCCTGGTATATCACTGCCTCTGTTTCAAATTGAAATTGTGCTGTTGGAGTCCTTGGGTTCCGACCAAAATCTGGGTCAACATCAGAAAATGATTATTTTTCATTTTAATTCTGCGGCTCAGCTCTGAGCCTTTGCACGTGTGAGGGGAAACCGTGGAAATAAACAAAGCACATAAATCAAGCGTTGAAAGAGAAAAATATCCGGAGGGATTTTTTTTTTTCAATGAAGAGCGTGAACACTGTGTTTCTCTGGAGGAATATTCGGCCTAGGAAGGAGGGTAGTGCACACAATGTGAGTGCGCGCGTGTGTGCGTGTGCGTGCGAGAGAGTGTGTGTGTGTGTGTGTGTGTGTGTGTGTGTGTGCGCCTTGCGTGCGCGCCCGCGGAGAGGGGCGGGGGAGGCGGAGGAGGAGGATGAGATCATAGTTTCAGGATCCTCAGGAAACCCTGGTACTGGCAGCAGCCAGCCGCGCTGTGCCCACATGACCCACAACTCTGGCAGCGGACCGGCACTTCCAACATTATTAAATACTAAGAGAGCAGCTCTGCTCCCTGCCCCAAGCGCCCTGCAGACTGATGGGCACCTGCTAAGAGTTTGGCGAGTCAGTGACGAGCACCCGTCCATCCCAAGGTGTGTGCTAGGCGTTTTCCTCCGTGACAGCTCGGGAGTGGGGGAGGGCGCGGGGTGCGGGGTCCCGGTGGCGCGAGGAGTGGGCACAGGGCTGGGCTGCTGCTGCGCGCTGCCGGCCGCCCGGAGCTGCGGTGGCGGGGATGCCCGGGACGCGCAGCCCCGCGACGCAGGGACCGCAGCCCCGGGCGCCGGGGACACGGGCTAGGCTGCGGAGCGAGCGCAGGCGTGGCGCCCGAAAAGTCAGGAGTGGAAGCGCCGGCGAGCGCGGGGTGGGGAGGGGGGGCGGGCAGGGAATCGCCCCAACGCCCACTCGTGGGGTTCCCACCTGCGCGCGGGCCGGGCCGCAGGGAGCGCAGAGCATGTGCGGCGCTGCAGCCGGGACTGCGGAGGGCGCCTGGCCGGGCGGGCGGCGCCTCGGGCCCGCGGGCGGGCGGCGGGGCTGCTGCGGCAGGAGGGCCAGGCGGGGGAGAGGGGGAGAGGGCCGCGCAGGTAAATCGCCGCCGCCACCGGGGCCCCCGCAGCGCGCAGCCCAGGCTCCCGGGCCGGTGATGGCAGCCCGCGGGGATCGCTTCGGGCTGAGTTGTTTTTGTTGTCATTGCCGCCCTCCGGGTCGTCCTGGAGGGCCGACCTGGTGGGAGTGGCGTGGCCATCTCCTCTGGGGAAGGCACTGAACGGTGGGGGCAGCGCGGGGGAGGGGCGTTGGGGCCGGGGAATCCGCGCTGGGTTCCTTTCCAGCCCGCGGCGCCTGCCTGTGCGCGTGGCCAGGCGCTGCGGCGCGTGGATGGCTGCGTGGGAGTGGGCGCTCCTACTGGGGCGCGGGGGCGGTTGCGCACCCAGGTGAGTATCCGGCATTTGTAGCCTGTTGCCCACTTTGGAGTTTTCCACTGGACAGAGGGAGGACGGGAGGTCGGTTCCAGTACCCCAAGTGGGAGGTGGAGAGGTGTCTGACCAAGGACCAGCCCAGAGGGGAGGAGAGGGGTGGCCCGGCGGTGCTTGGGCGCAAAGGCACCATGGCTGGGACTGGGCAGGCAGGGGTATGGCTTTGAGAAGGTAAGTGTAGAGCTCAGGGGGAAATAGTGAAGGTGCACTTATGAAGTAAACACCCTGAGGTTCATTCCTGCTCTAAAAAACAAGGCCTTTTGAGTTGATGTTCACCTTCAAGGGTTCCTGTAATCAATTAGGGTCACTTGGTATTTGATGTGTGTTGTGTTTTCTTTAGAATGTAACAGTTACCTATATTGTGGAAGGACAGGGAGTGATTAATTTATTTTACAAACAAAACCCATTTATTTTGTTTATTCCAAAGGTAGAAACTTTAGGAAAAAAACAGCTCTCCACAAATTCCATGCACAGTTCTATGTTCTTTAGTTTTATTATCTCACTTAACTCTTATACCACCATAAAAGGAAGAGTAGGTAATAATAGTATCTACGTTTTATAGATGAGGAAATCCACAGAGAGGTGAAGGGGAAATAATTCACCCAAGGTCATACAGTTATGAAATATTCTAGCCAGCTGGACTTTTGGTATACTCCTAACCTTCTGGTGTACTCATCATTGGTATGTGAACCCCACCTTGTACCTAAAGTCTATGTTTGCTACATTTCCCACATCTCTACCAAGATGATCCTCTCAATTATGTGCTACAAGTTGGGGGCAATTAACTCTTTCTAATTTTAATACTGTAATTATGACAGCTATCCTCTGAGTAGTTTCCTTTTGTCATATGAACCTAATTTCCTATACAATTATAGATTAAAGTAGTATCTAGAAGCACAATCTAGCTTTTCAGCAGTTAAGATTCAATAGGAAAATAGATTATAAACCAGATAGCTGAATCTGTTTGTCTGCACTTTGCTCAAAGCGTGGTCATTATTTTCTTCACACTAGGATCTTGCAGAATTTTGGGTCAACTTTAATGATCTTTAATCCAATCACTCTGAAAAGAGGTTATGGGGTTTTAAAAGAAGACTTATGCCGTTCTCTTTTAACTGTCTGTAATTAAAAGCAAGCTATATTTTAAGGGTGTTCATGTATGTCATGCCTTTCCCAATGGTAAACACTATTATACAGAGTTGTGGACCAATGAAGACTGAAATAAAAATTTTCTCATTATTCTGAGTCGAAATGACTTTTAAATCTTCACTTGTTTTAAACGATGTATGGTGTTTAAGAAGGTCTCAGTGGGGTAAACTCCAGAGAATTACTCTTCATTTGAGCTTATTGAGCTCTCATGATATTCTATTGGACAGATGTCTCAAATCTTCATCAGCTATTCTTTAAGTAATTTAAATGCTTCTTAACATAATGAGTTTCCACATTATTTTGACATTCACAAATTTCCTTAATTCTTGTCTTTAAGTTTAATTAAATTCAATGTACACATTTCAAATCCACACCTAGACAACATTATAAGTGAAAAGGGACTAGAATCCAACTGGAACTACATGAAAACATGATCTTTGGGTGCGAAGAAAATTTTCCACACCAAAGCATGGCTGCAGGATTGTTTTGGGGATGCTGGAGGGCAGTGCTGTGGTCAGGAGAGTTGCACACCATGGGACACAAGTATCTTCTATAATAAAAGAGAAACATGCAAATGTGACCGTTACCACCAGCCAATCAGAGCGGCTGTATGCAAATTAACCCAGCCAAGATGGAGGCCAACAGCCAATCAGAGCGGCTGTATGCAAATTAACCCAGCCAAGATGGAGGCCAACAGCCACGGAACTAGAGCAAACCAAAGGGTTCTGTTGCAACTGCCTG
>PVJC01032694.1:0-19764 GCA_004026665.1 Murina feae
CTACCCAAACTGACCTACAGATTTAGTGCAATCCTTTTCAAAATTCCAATGCTATTTTTTCACTGAAAATATTCTTAGTAGCCAAAACAATCTTGAGAAAGAACAAAATTGGAGGCATGATGCTTTCTGATTTAAACCTGTATTTCAAAGCTATAATAATTAAAACAGTATGGTATTGCCTTAAAAAGAGACATATAGATCAATGAAACAGACTAGCCAGAAAAAAAACCTACACATATAAGGTCAACTATTATTGACATGGAAGCCAAGAACACTATGAAGAAAGCATAGTCTCTTCAATAAATGAGATTGAGAAAACTGGATAACCACATTCAAAAATAAAAAATAAAAAATGAGATTAGATCCTTATATCCCTCCACATACAAAAATCAACTCAAAACAGATTATTGACTTAAATGACTGAAACTGTAAATCTACTGGAAGGAAACAGGGAAAACGTTTTGTTTTTTTTTTGACATTGGTTTGCCAATGACCTTTTAGTCATGACACCAAAAGCAAAGGCAACAAAAGCAAAATCAGACAAATGAGATTGCATCACACTATAAAGCACAGTAAAAGAAACAATTGACAAAGTGAAAAGCAACCTATGAAATAGGAGAAAATATTTGCAAACCATATATCTGGTGAGTTAATATCCTTTCCCCCTCCCCACCCAAGGGAGCTTTTACAACTCAATAGCAAAACAATTTTAACCCACTTTGAAATGAGCAAAGGACCTTAAGAGACATTTCCCAAAGAGTAGGGAAATGCCCACCATGCACAGGAAAAGTGCTCAGTCATCAGGGAAATGCAAATCAAAACTGCAAAGTGATAAAGGCAAAAGATAAGTTTTGACAAGGATGTAGAGAAAAGGGAATTCTTGTGCACTGTTGGTGGACATGTAAATTGGTACTGACATTAGGGAAAACAGTATTTTCTCAAAAAATAAAAATAGAACTACCATATGATACAGTTTCAAATCTTGAAAATTAATCATTGAGCCTATCCAAATTTATTGTTAAGGGGAATGTATAAGAACAATTGGTTTAGTGGGCTATTACTTATATGTTAATATAGTTGCCTATAAGATTAATTAGTGTAGCATAACACCAAAACTCTAAATTTATCTTAAAAATAAGTGCCAAAGCACTTGGAAGGCTTTCTTACTGTATTGCAACCCACTGTCTTGACTTACTAATTTTCTTTCAGTCAATTAATTTTCTATGTGATTTTACTACATCTGTCCAAGGATTGGTGAATAATACAGATTTTTAATATTTTGTCAGGATAAGTGAATACTGTTTGAAGTTTAAGTTTTGTATAGAATAGGAAGTTAAAGGGAAAGTATGACTTCAAAAATCACCAACTTTTGCCCAGCCAGTGTGGCTCCGTTGGTTGAGCGTTGGCCTATGCACCAAAAGGTCGCTGGTTCAGCTCCTGGTCAGGTCAGGTCAGGTCAGGTCAGGTCAGGGCATGTTCCTGGGCTTTGGGCTCGATCCCCAATAAGGAATGTGCAGGAGGCTGCTGAACATGCTTCTATCTCTCTTGAAGAGGAATATAGGGGGCAACTGGGTGGGAGGGGGGTGGGAGGGGGGCGGGGAGAGGCTAGCAATCTGAATCTGTGCCAGTGACTGGTGTCCTAGAGCACATTCTTGTTAGGCTGTAATTACGTCGCTGCCCTTCCTTAGGCAACAATCTGTTTTCCTAAATGCTCCCAGGTTACCAGGGCCACAAACCAAGAATTTAACGGTTTAGCTAGAGCGGAGGTCACTAGCACCACCCAGTCCAGGCCTTTAGCTGTAATCTTACTTCCCCATTCTAACTGGCTCAGGAGGGGCTGTGAAAGCCCAGAAGTAAGGAAACAAAGAATTTAGAAATACACAGTAGGTCCTTGGGTTTATGTCGGAGATCCATTCCTAGGTGTCACTTAACTCAATTTTTACCATAAGTTGGAACACACCTACATAAGCTCCTACATCACTCACATGGAGCACAGACACAGCAGTAATGAAGTAAAACAGTGAAAAAAAAAATTAAATGAAAGATAACAATTCCTAACCTTATTTGTAAATAATAAAAAACATAAAGCACATATGTACATACGTTGAAATCACGGAACTTTTTTTTTTTTTTTTTGTAAATAAATGGGAGATGGCGATGTAACCATGAAACGATGTACATCGAGTCTGACATAACCTGAGGACTGCCTGTATAGAAGGAGTAATTTCATTGTATAAGTTGTTCAGGCTTTGGAACTTCGAATCCCCTGAGCCAGCAGCACTGCTTTAAATAAAGGGTTTTTCCTGAATCTCCAATACTCCTGTGTATTTTCTGGTCGCCTGATCAATTGTGCAACACTGCCCCCCCCCCCCCCCCCCCCACTCCTTTCTCTCTCTGAAATCAAGGAAAACATATTTTTTAAAAAATTAACCAACTTTTTATCTCTTTCTAAGATGTTAGCCCTCCGTGCTTCTGTTGGGTGGTATTTGAGGTGGCTTTTATTTACATCTTTCTCTAGCTCTCTTTATGTAAATATAAATATATATTTTTACTGTTTAGGTCCCTCAAGACCCACTGAAATTTTATAAGAAGATTTACTTTTGCCACAGTTGCCAGCTCTACTTACCGTCTACGGAGTTCTCTATCTCATCCACCGCACACCGCGTATACCGGTGTCGTAACTGTATTAACCTTGACAATGAGACTCGACAACGGGAATCGTTTTTGAAGTACAAATATTTACTTCAGCGGCTCTACTATTCAGAAGTTAATTATGAAGATGATTCTAAAATTGCTTTCCTAATGCAGGTATGATCAGTGAGAGTTGCTAATCATAGATGAAAGTTTACAGACAAGATTCCTGCTTTTCCACCTAAACTTTAAAAAATAATGGATTTTACCTCCTATGTTTATACTTGCTGAAGTTTGCTTTTCTGGCAATTCTACATTTATATATGCAGACTTCTTGATAAAAAGTTGCTTCAAGAGTTTTAGCTAATATGGTTTACATTTAAAATGTTTTTGAAGTTATTTTATTTCCCTCTTCTCTCTTTTTTCACTAAAACAAAAAAAAATATCTTTTTAACAACACTAAGAAAAATTGCTTTTTTAAATATTAATTTCCTCATTTGTAAAATGGGAATAAAATGACGGACAGTAACCTGAGGACAAGATGATAGTTATTCACACATTTTGAAAAGTACTTACCATGTAAATGTAAGGTAAAATTAGCATACTGGAAGGAATATATATAGCTTACTCTAGGTCAAAGATACAGTCATGAATGTGAGACTGATAACCTAATTTGGTCAGAATGAACAAATATTTAGTGAAAAATAAGGAGCACTATGCCACTGAAAACCTCACTAATAGTATTTCTCTTTAAAAAATATACTCAATATAGCTTAATTATTTCCTTAAGTAATATAATAATCATAAGTAATTTTTATGTTTATAAGAAAACATTTTTCAACTTATATTGACATGCAGCTGCAAGATCTTCAGTACCTGGTAGAGAACATCTGGGCGACCCAGTCAGCACTCAGTGCCTGCAATGAGCTCAACGATCTGGTCCTGGTCAGGTGGGACAAGGGCTTGGAGTGGTCCCCTTGGAACTGCGTTCTCCTCTCCAAAGATGAAGCTGCTGCTCATCTCAAGCTAACGAGTATTGAAGAGGTCAGAAAGCTGCATTTCACTGGGGAGAATTAACTTAATCATTGGAATTATTAGAGATAACTCGACTGTATTGCAGCATTCCATGCATGCCTTGGCTGGTTAGTTCAGTGATTAGAGCATAGGCCATCAGATTGAAGAGTCTTGGGTTTGATTCCACATCAAAGGTGTGTACCTCGGTTTCAGGTTTGATCTCCAGCCCTGGTCCTGGTGAGAATGGGAGGTAGCCAATCGATATGTCTCTCTCACATCAATGTTTCCCTCTCTCTCCCTCCACCTTTCCTTCCATTCTTCCCACTATATAATAAAGAAGTAATATGCAAATTGACTATCACTCCAACACACAAGATGGCCACCCCCCATGTGGTCAAAGATAGCTGCCACAAGATGGCCGGCAGGGGAGGGCAGTTGTGGGCAATTAGGCCAGCAGGGGAGGGCAGTTAGAGGTGACCAGACTGGGAAGGGAGGACAGTTAGGGGTGACTGGGCCAGCAGGGGAGGACAGTTAGGGGCAACCAGACCTGCAGTCAGGCAGGCAGGTGAGTAATTGTAAGAAGGATGTTCGACTGCCCATTTAGGCCTGATGGGATTGGGTCTAAATGGGCAGTCGGACATCCCTCGAGGGGTCCCAGATTGGAGAGGGTGCAGGCTGGGCTGAGGGAAACCCGCCCTCCCCCCATGCACGAATTTTGTGCACAGGGCCTCTAATATATATATATATATATAAATATCCTCGGGTGAGGATTTAAAAAACCACATTCCCTGCATAATTTAAATACTTCTATTGAGTTAAGAAGCAGAGAACCCATTGAATAACAAAATATGTGGATGGTATGTGTGACAAAGATTAAAATTAAAAGGAAGCTAAGGCGAGAATAAAAGAGGATGAAAGGTGAGAATGAAAGACCCAAAGGTTTGTACAAGAACGCACACATGATACTACTCACATCTAATAATAGCAAGTTCAAGCAAAATTCCTCCACAAGAACAGAGGTTTTGTTTAGCTTATTTGTGTCTGTATCTCTAATACCTACCACACTGCCTGTCACAGATTAGGGGCTTAATAAGTATTTGTCGAGTGAATAGATGAATATTACCACTAGAAAGATATTATAGAACTCAAAATCTGCCCTTTGATTAATCATCACAAGTCTACTTAAAAGCACAGTAAATTGCCAAACAAATTTTGTTCATAATCTTGTGCTCAAAGTGGAAATCATCATACTAATGGGGTGTAGTTTCAAGGCTCCATTTTTTATTTGCTTCCAAATAACTAGGAGTGGAGAAAGCACTTTAAGAATTAAATACCACTTAATTCCAGTAATTTACAAGATGTAATTTCTAAAGCTTTTTGAATAATGGATTTGAGGAGTCCCTAATGAGTTCTCAGAGAGCTTCATTTACACTAAGCAAGCCTAGGACTCCTACTGCTGCTACTGACTTTTGTTGATTAAATTGATGTATTCAGTTCCATGTAAAATGTCAGCTAAGAGAAACTAAAGACATGACTTCAGTTATAAGTCATTTTAGATAGTGCTGTTCCCTGCTTGTTTTTTTTTTATTAGGGATAAGGAAGGTGTAAAGGGGAGAAACTAGTTAAATTTTTAGCTTTTTTTGAATAACTTTCCAGGAGAAGCCAGGCTAAAAAAATTTTACTTTAGTTATTGAAAGAAAGAGTAGCAAGAAATTTTGAAGATGTGTTACGTGTTGTATTTAGTAAACTAAGCTGCCTCCTAAATACTTAATCACTGAAAGCATAGCCAATACTAGCAAACTCATTTCATCTAGTACCGTAGTGGGATTGGAGTGCATTCCCAGTGCTGATATTCCACCGCTTCTTCAATTAATCCATACAGCTCCCCTTGTGTATCAAATCAAGTTACTGCAGAATCAAATTAAGTTCTATCCCCATTCAGGATCCTGAGCTTACTGAATTTCTGTAAATAGAGCTAAGGTTACAACCAGACAAACTAAAAAAAAATTACCTTCTTGATGGTCTTGGGCTGATGTAATCTCTTAAGGTATTAATATTCAGCCTGGTGTAATCATTTGAGTAGGTATTAATATTCAACCTAGTTAAAGAATAATTTGTTGATCTGGCGATACACTCAGTAGTTAGAGCATTGGCACACCTACTGAGGGGTCATGGGTTCGATGCCTGGTCGAGGGCATGTACCTGTGTTTCAAGTTCGATCCCTGGTCCTCAGTTGGGTCCCGTGCAGGAGGCAATCGAGTGATGTGTCTCTCTCACATCGATGTTCTTTTCTCTCTCTCCTCTCTGTCTCTCACCCCCCAACGCCAAGCCCTTCCACTCTCTCTAAAAATCAATGGAAAAGATATCCTCGGTGAGGATTAACAAAAACAAATTAAAAAAAGAGTAATTTGTCTTGCAGCCAGTTAAAGTATTTCTAGACTTTCCATAATGCACTGATAGTTGTTTTCTCAGTATATTAAAAAAAAATATTCTGAAGTTAAAGATTGACTCCCTGTAATCATGACACAAGTTATAGGAAAAGCATGGGGAAAAGCTTCTCTTCTCTAAATTGTAAATGAGGCAGATCAATTTCTCAGGGTGCGCACATTGGCCAAAGCAAAACAACAGTGGACTGAGAGTCAGCAGACCTGACCCAGTATTTCCCATTCCTGTCACTAACAATTTTAACAGCAGAAAGGCCTGCCCGCTTCGTTTCATACCTTTTTATAAAGGTTACCTAACTCATGGACACGGGAGAAAGGAAGGACCAGAGCAGCCTGACTGAGTTCAGGCTCTGTCACTCAGGAGCTGAGAGAAGTTGGGCAAGGTAGTTAATGTCTTGGTGTTCTGGTTTTCTCGTTAATAAAAAGGGACTAATATAACAAGGGGACGATAGGTATTGGCTACCTTTTTATATTATTGTTTAAGAGCTGCTTATTATTTCCAAAATTGTATGTATTATAATACGCTTATCTCATCTTTAAGGATTACATTTTGGATCTATAAAGGTACTTTAAAAAACCTAGAAAGTCCTGTGTATGGATCATTAATGCTGCATAACAGAAATGTGTTAATTTTTCTGTAATAAGTATAAGCTAAGAAGTGATGGAACAAAGTTAGATTAGTGCAAAGGATTCCTATTTTGACTTGTTAAATTTGTCTGTGGAGAGGACACAGGACAAACTTAAAAATAAGCCCAGGATACTCCTCCCTCGTTCTTCCTGCAAGAAGACCATATTCTTTGGCTCCTATCCTCTAGAGCTCACTTTGCTTTTGATTGACACTATGGAGGGATCTTTACTGAGGGGCTGTTTTACTCTCAAAAAATGGGTGGTGAAAGAAGGTACATGTAGTAGTCATCATTTGGTTGAAAGGAAGGGTCAGTTAATATTAATAAAGAGAATAGGTGGTATTTATTACTCCAATCAGAATTTAGTTTTGAATGTTCTAGATACTGTGCTAAGTGCTTGAAGAAAAACATAATTCTTCCACTCTCGTTCCTGGTGAGAAGCCAGAAGAGAAAGACGGCAGGGATTCATAAGGCGGGAATCTGAGGCAGTGATAGGGTTGACCAAAGGAAGTTTCCATTGTTGCAACACCAATGTGATCTTTATTTTGAACTCTGGGAAAGATCGAGCTTGGAAAAAAAATTCAAGATGGTAATTTCATCAATGTGAAAGACACTTAAAGAGAGAACCAAGCCTAGCTGGTATGGCTCAGTGGTTGAGCATCAACCTATGAACCAGGAGGTCATGGTTCGATTCCCAGTCAGGGCACATGTCCAGGTTGCCAGTTCGATCCCCCATGTGGGGTGTGCAGGAGGCAGCTAATCAATGATTCTCATCATTGATGCTTCTACCTCTCCCTTCTCTCTGAGATCAATAAAGATATATTAGAAGAAAAGAGATAGAGAACCAAGGTGGCACAAGTGCATTCATTAAAAAATACCGATTAAGTATTTACCTTAGGGACACAGCTATGAGAAAGACCCAGTTTGAGACCTCAGGTTCTCTTTATCATGGAAGCGATTTTTAAGAAGATAGTGAAGATCAGGCAGAATGACTTAAAAATTACAATTAAAATACACAAAACACAAAAGCGTGTGCAAGTACGAAGGCAGGAAGGATTAGTTTGGACTCAGAGATTAGCTCCTATCCTCTAGGACTCTCTTTACTTTTGATTGACACTACGGAGGGATCTTTACTGAGAGGATGTTTTACTCTCAAAAAACAGGTGGTAAGAGAAGGTACAGGTAGTAGCCGTCACTTGGTTGAAAATAAGGGAGAATCAGGAAAGGCTGGCAGGATGGAGGCCATAAGAGCTGAGCCCTGAAAGATGATAGCCAAAGTGGGGGAAAATGTACCCTGAGCTCAGTGAAATTATAAGCAAAGGCCATGAGCATGAAAGTGTTTTCATTTGGCTAAATATAGCTGTGACATTTAATAGAATTTTTTTTTTTCAGGGATATGATCCCTTGTTCATTCACAAGATCAAACACAAACATATCCTGGCTAAGAACTACTTTTCACAGATTCCTGTCCTGGCTTCATTTATAACTGATGATGCTGAAATAGAAGAAATCAGAAAGAAATATCAGGAAGACACAAAACCCAAGGTTATAGAGCCGCGGATGCCTAGTCCTTAGAAGACCCAGGAGTACTTGTTTGACAATCAGCATTTTGTCCACTGCAAATAGAATAACACAGAGGTCACACCATATGGAAATAGAATTTGTTAAATTGATTTTAATTGTTTTTCAAATAAAAGTATATTGAAATGTAAAACACGTGGCTTTGCTGGATATCCTTCACTTGCCTCTTCAGCTCTGTCTTGTGTTGGTCAGTGGGAACCATCAGCAGGAAACCTGAGGTCTGAAAGAAAGGCAGAGGTTGCGGTATTTATTCCCTTGGCTTCTCTCACTTGATTTGTGGTCTGTCGTCAGTGAAGGCATTCAGCTGCATGCTCTACAACTCTTTGAATTCTGGGACTCATTCTTGCTCTTTAGATCCTCAGCTTATGGGTGGGTGGTAATGCCTTTCTTTTGTAGCTAGGTTTAAGGCGATTCACTTTTTAATTTTGCTTTCCTTAAACAGTAACAAGCAATGGAGGTGACTGGATTTTTTTTTTTATTCTGCCCTCACTCCCCTGCTTCTGCTTATACTAGGTATTTTTCAAGGTTAACCTAACTATATCTCATTCATTCATTTACTAATTTAACACATTTTTTTGGTTTAATATGGACTCACTACTATGTCTTGGGGCCACAATGTTCAGTAAACTACTATTTATCTCTCAGGAACCTATGAAAACAGACAGACAAAGAGTTAAAATCTTTTTGTGTCTCCTTATCTATAAAGTGATATTGGGAATACTTCAACTGTAGGATTGCTGATAATTAGAGTGTCTAGATAAAATATATGGGACACAGGCAGTGGTAAATATTTGTTAAACGAAGGATTAACGTTTGCTTTAAGTGTTACAACAGCATAATTTTCCTTATTATTTCATATGTAATATGTTGATATGATACATGCAGAATTTGGTTTGCCTGCCAATGACCAATTATTTTCTTAGCGGCCTACAGGGTTATTAACTGTAGAATAGTCACTGTGGGAATTTGTCCAAAAGCCATGGTATTCCAATTTGACCCAAGAGTCATCCTTTGTTCTGTGTCCTTTTATTCAAAAGAGGCAGAATTCTGCTTTCCCGGGGTGAAGGTTCTAGGTATACAAAGTGTGTACTGCTGATGCTTTTAGCTCTGAAATTTACAGATGTTCCAGAGGTTATTGTGAACTTTCGGTGGGACTTACTTAGAAAAAAATAATTCGGATTTCACAAGAGCTTTCTCTGCAAATGGATGGCTCTGTCTCTCCTCCCACTCAGCTTCTCAGCTTGGATGCCGGCTAATGCTTGTGTTTGGCAGTTTCCAATGGTCTTTCTACCTGCATTTATCTTTTCCAAATTAGAGGCAGCTGGGCAATTTTAGGAAGACAACAACTCACTAATTCCCTCTTTTCTAATTTATTAAGTCAGTAATTCTCTCAAACTTCAGGAGATTGATTGGGCTTTGAAACAGAACGAAACTAGTCATGATCTTAAACTTTTTAGGCTTTATTATTTTATAAATATTCCGTAACAATGTGAAGTTTCAGAAATACCAGTTATTAGAATAAAAATATGTGTTGTGATAGTTCTATTCTTTTTACCTATTTTTAAATTGATGTGAACAAAACCAACTGGACTTGGTCTCCCATTGTAAGAAAGAAACTATTTAATAATTCCATTATACACAGCAGCAAGTGGCCAGGAAAAGACCCTGGAGTTGAAAAAAATTAAGTTGCTTCTGAATAATGAATAAAGAATTCTTCCCTAACCATTTTGGATCAGTGGATGGGGCATCGGCCTGCAGACTGAAGGGCCCCAGGTTCGATTCTGATCAAGGGCATATACCTTGGTTGTGGGCACATCCCCAGTAGGGAGTGTGTAGGAGGCAGCTGAATCAATGTTTCTCTTTCATCAATGTTTCTAACTCTCTATCCCTCTCCTCCCTTCTTCTCTGTAAAATATCAATAAAATATATATTTTAAAAAAAGAATAAAGAATTCTTATTTACTAAACAAAAACTCCATTTGTTTTATGTTAATAATGTTTTTGTAATTGTCTTGTAGTTTTAGCTTTACATTTAGGTGCTTGTTGCATCTTGAGTTCATTTCTGAATATTATGTGAGACTAGAGGCCTGGTGCAGTGCATGACATTCATGCACTGGAGGATAGAGGTTCTCTCAGCCCGGCCTGTGCCCCCTCACTGTCTGGGACCCCTTGGGGGATGTCCAACTGCTGGCTTAGGCCCGTTCTTCATGGGGAGCGGCCTAAGCTGGCAGTCGAACATCCCCGGAAGAGACATTAGTGCTGCTGCAGAGGTAGGAGAGGCTCCTGCAGAGGCAGGAGAGGCTCCTACACCACTATGCTCACCAGCTGTGAGCCCAGCTTCTGGCTGAGTGGCACTTCCCCTGTGAGAGTGCACTGACCACCAGGGCCAGCTCCTGTGTTGAGTGTTTGCCCCCCGGTAGTCAGTGCATATCATAGTGACTGGTCATTCTGCCGTTCAGTTGATTTGCATATTAGGGTTTTATTACATAGGATAGGCACTGATTACAGTTTCTTTTATCAATATGGATATCTAGTTGTTCTAGCACCATTTGTTTTTGTTTTTTTTTCAATGACATGTTTACTACTAGAGGCCCAGTGGGGTCCCTTGATGTGGCCTGCAGGGATTGAGCCAAAACCAGCTCTCCGACATCCCCCGAGGGGTCCCAGCGATTGCTGAGAGGGTGGTTCTTGGGTGATGCACCCTGGAATTGGGCTCCCTCCTCTCTGAGTCTTGGGTGCAGGTGAAGCGGATTCAGGGCTGACAGTACCCCAGCGGCAACCTAACGCACGGCCGATTCCACGAGGAATCAGGCTCCCTCCTCTACTGTTTGGAGCACCTGCCCCCTGGTGGTCATTGCATATCATAGCTACCAGGCAAACGGTTGGTTGGATGGTCACTTAGGCTTTTATATATAGACAGACTAGAGGCTCAGTGCATGAAATTGTGCACGTATAGGGTCCCTATTCCTAGCCTGTGATCAGAGCCATGTCTGCCGCTCTGCAATGCTGCTCACCGCCACCCTAGGATGCTCTGCGATGCTGCCACCATCCCAGGATGCTTCGTGACACTACTCACTGCTGCCACCCTGCGATGCTCACTACGCTGCTCACTGCCGGATGCTCTGTGAAGCTGCTCGCCACCGCCTCAGGTGCTCCACATGCTGCCGCTGCTCTGTGACCCTCCACGATGCTGCCACTGCCCTGCAACGCTCCGCGATGCTGCTGCTGCCCCACAAGTGCAGTCCCCAGTCCAGCTCCACTGCCACCAGCCTGGTTGCTGTGGCTCCCTGTTGGCCATCAAGCGATGGGAGCCTGTGGGCTGTGGGGAGGGACTTAGAGGTGTTCAATGTGCCTCATAGTGACTGGTTGACTGGCTGTTCTGGTCGTGATGCCTGGCCTTTTATTATTATAGATTATTTCATATTACTTCTAAGAGTTTAGCACCATTTGTTGAAAATAATTTTTTTTCTTGCTTCATTATTGGTGACTTTCCAGTAGAAATTTAGATAATTGATTTGAATTATTTTATCTTTTCTCATATAAGCATTTCATATAATAAATTTCACTCTAAGCAGTGCTGAATATAATTTTATATTATAAAAAATGCAATATAATTAAGTGCTATCCTTTGAATAAAAACTATATTTTCCAAAATAACATTTAGTTCATGTTTTTTATATATTTGAATCTATGCATATTATATTCCTCACATTCACATATTTCCTTAAGGCACATTTCTAAAAAGAAATATTTGAAGAGTTTTTAAAATTTTGTTTTGTTTATTTTAAAATAATTTTTAATTATACTTGATATACAATATTATATTAATTTCAGGTGTATAACCCAGTGATTAGACATTATATAACTTACTAAGTAATCATCTTGATAAATCTAGTATTCATCTGACACCATACATAGTTATTACAATGTTATTGACTATATTCCCTACACTGTACTTTATATCTCTGTGACTATTCTGTAACAACCAACTTGTACTTCTTAATCCCTTTATATTTTTCACCCATTCCCCTCTTCCCTCTCCCCCAATCTAGCAACCATCAAAATGTTCTCTGTATCTAGGTATAAATCTATTTCTGTTTTGCTTATATATTTATTTTGCTTTATAGATTTAATTGTTGAAAGATATGTATTTATTTCCACTTATTATTCATAATTTTTATCTTTGTTTTTCTTCTTCTTCTTAAAGTAGACTTTTTAACGTTTCATGTAATACTGGTTAGGTGGTGATGAACTCCTTTAACTTTTTCTTGTCTGGGAAGCTATATGTCCTTTGATTCTAAATGATAGCTTTGCTAAATAGAGTAATCTTGGTTGTTCTTTACTTTTCATCACTTTGAATATTTTGTGCCAATCCCTCTGACTTGAAATGTTTCTCTTGAGAAATCCACTGATTGTCTTTTGGGAAATCCCTTTTAGGTAACTAACTGCTTTTTTTCTTGCTTCTTTCTCTTTGTCTTTAACCTTTGTCATTTTAATTATGATGTGTCTTGATGTGGGTCTCTTTGGATTATCTTGCCTGGGACTCTGTGATTTCTGGACTGGTATGTCTATTTCCTTCACCAGGTTAGGAAAGGTTTTAGCAATGATCTCTTCAGCAATGATCCCTTGCTCTCTTCTCTTTCTGGTACCCTCCTAATGTGAATGTTGGTACTTTCAAGTTGTCCCAGAGGCTCCTTATACTATCCTCATTTTTAAAAATTATTTTTTCTTTTAGTTCTGCTTGGGTGTTTTCTGCTTCCTTAGCTTCTAAATCTCTGATTTAATTCTCTGATTCATCTACTCCACTGTTGATTCCCTGTAATGTATTCTTCATTTCAGTTTTTGCAGCCTTCATTTCTGACTGGTTCTTCTATATTTTCTAGTTCAATTTTTATGTTTCCTATCTCTTTGATGAAGTTCTCACTAAGTACATCTACTCTTCCCCTAAGTTAATTGAGCATCCTTATAACCAGTGTTCTGAACTCTGTATCTAGTGAATTGCTTATCTCCATTTTGTTTAGTTCTTTTTCTGGAGTTTTATCCTGTTCTTTGATTTGGGACATGTCTCTTTGTTTCCTCATTTGGGCTGCTTCCCTGTGTTTGTTTCTATGTATTAGGTAGAGCTATGATGTTTCCCAAGCTGGGTAGAGTGGCCCAATGCAGTAAGTGCTCTGTAGGGTCCAGTGGTACAGCCTCCCAAATCACCCAAGCTAGGCATCCCAGGTATGCTGCCCCATGTGGGCTGTGTACACCTTCCTGTTATAGTTGAGCAATGACTGTTATTGGCACATCAGTGGGAGGGATTTTCCCCCAGGCTGATCGGCTGCAAGGACTGGCTAAGATAACTGTGGAGGATCAGCTGTGTAGACAGCCGACCCCACAGAGTAGGACTTACTTCAGCGGGGCTCTGGTGCCCACTGAGTCTGCCTCTTGAGAAGGTGGTTGGGTGGTGCTTCAATGTGATCTGAAGCTGTCCACAGGGAACACATGCTCTGGGGCTGCCTGAGAGGTACAGAAAGAAGTTAGCCACCACCTGTGTTCCACGCAGGGCCACCCAGCATAAGCTACAAAGTGATTTGCAGATGACTGCTCCTTGTGATGGACTTAGAGGTACACAGGTTTTTCTTTGTTGCAAGAGTGAGAATGATGGTCTTTCCAGTTTCTAAGGTGATACAATAGCAATTTGATATTCTTCACCATCCACTTAGACAAACAACTTTTCAACAATATATGTTCATCATATTTTCTCAATTCTCCTCTTACAGAACTTTATCTTGATATAATATGTATTAATGGCTGACAGTATTTTATCTATCATATGTCATACTTCCCTGCAGTAAAACATTCATACAAATTGGAATTCCAAATTTTTGGCTATGCATTTATTCCTAACCTCCTGAATTATATACCAAAAAACATACAGTATTCTGTCTTCAAAATTATTTTTATTGACTCATCAATTGGTGTCTCAATTAGATTATTTAATTTTGTGCAAAGTGAAGAACTGAAAACCACCTGGTTTGCATAGGATTTGTTACTCAGACATTATAATCATTTGCATTCCCAATTTGAGGATGAATGAGACATCACATGAATATCTATGAGTTTTTCACTTAGAGACTTTTAAATTTTTTTTCATGTTTTAATCCAAAATGTCCAGACAAGTCTTTGAAAATTAAAACATTGTTCATTTCAAAAGACCTTTGCCAATACAATATTTCAGTTAAAAATGCTTTTTATCATATTACATATTTTAAATATATTCTTTTCAAATCTTAAAACTACAGCTTATAGATGAACTCATTCCACTGGTGACGGCTATGGAACACATCAATTAATGCTCTTGAGGACTGATAGCCCAGATGCTGCTCTTTGGATCCACCACTGGGTTTTCGTGGGGCTGCACGTCCCTATCTAAGACTCAGTAGTTTTAGAAGACTTGGTTGGGATAGCTTTTTCATTTTGATGTGGGTGTCAGGGTGATTGATAACTTCCATTTAAAATATTCATTGATCTAGTTCTCAACTGGATCCACTGGGATAACCAAAGGAACATTAAAAACATGGAGTGTGCCCTGACTGGGTGGCTCAGTTGGTGGGAGTGTTGGTCCATGTACCAAAAGGTTGTGGGTTTGATTCCCCATCAGGGTGCATATGGGAGGCAATCAATAGGTGTTTCCTTTCTCTCCCTCTCCCTCTCCCTCTCCCTCTCCCTCTCCCCCGCCCTCTTTCTCAAATCAAGGAACATATCTTTGGGTAAGGATTTAAAAACAAAACAAAACACGGAGTCTAATCCTTTTCTAAACCTGTGGAATCAGAATTTTCTAAACCTGTTGAATAGTAATTTTGGGGGGCATAATCCGAAAGTATCTGGAAGCACTTGAACAATCTACTGCTTGTGTGCATCACTGTACCCTCACATGACACCTACCTACAGTGTACAGGGAAGTGGACATCGAAGGAAGATGACAGCAAAGGAAAGAAATTTTTTAAAAAATCCTCAGGAGATAGAAGATGAGGAAATAATGTTAGACCTTGTTTTTGTGTGCATATTTAAGAAAGAACCAACAACCATGGATGCAGCCCTCTCTCAGTTTGTGAGCTTTGGGGGATGGAAAAAGAGAGGCTTATGTGGGCGTGCTAAGGTGTTGGAGGGCCTGTGTGACCAGGGGCTAGTGCGCAAGGGTCTGGAAACATGGCAACCAAAGTAAGAGAGGAAACTGGGAGGTGAACCGTGCTAGCTAATTTCTCCACCTCATAAGCATTCCTGGGCCTACGTGGTCCTGAAGATCCGGCCACTCATCTTTCCAGCCCTCCCTCTGTCTTTTCCTCTTCTGTCCACTGCCCACTCCCAGCCACCGCTCTGCATTTCATAGCTTTCCCCTCTTGTTTCAGGTTTATTTCCAATCACATTCACCATCTACGTCTACTTAGTGCTGTATTTCTGTGGCAAGTATTTTTTTCATAATCAGTGGAGATGAGCTCTTGTTACCTGCCCTTAATTAGGGAATGAGTTGGTTATGGGAAAGGAGCATTGGAAATAGGCATTGGGCTAGTAATCAAGTGACTTTTTCTATTTATCACCCTAAAAATAAAAAGTCGCTAATATATGAGTGAATGAGGTTAACTTAGGAAACCCCAATACCTTCACTTGTGAGCCCTTTCCACAGTCTCCAAGTCCTCCCTGCTGGGAAATTTCTGTTACATACCAACCTCTCTCATGTCACAAGCCAGGCCCATGTCCTCTGTGCATTCTAAATGAAGGCAGAGAACCATTTATACTATTTTTGAAAATTACAGTAACATCCTATTGATAGCTAGAAATTCCAGTTAACTTTTTCAGCTGATGTTTACTCCTCATTTCCACAGGCATTATTATCAAAAATTTGAAATTTCATTCAAAGGGACACACTATAGGAATCTAGTTTCACCCCAGTCCCTTTAACTCCAGCTCTGCTGTATGGAAGGTGCTACGAAGTTCAGGTGACAGAGCACAGCACCTGCTGTAGCTATGTTGACATATTCCTCCTATTTCTTCTTAAGTCCAGGTCAATGACTGGTCTCTCTGTGAATCCTCCCCTCTGAAAGGAAATGCTCAAAAAGGCTATGTAAACTGACGTGAGGCTGTTTTTCCAGCACGAGTCACTTACCACACCTCCACTAGTCTTCATTCCATCTACTACAATTCATGGCAGCAGTCTCGATGAACTGGATCTATGTGGCTGGAGGTGAATCTAGGCCTTAGTGGGGGATGTCACCCACAAGGCAAGATAATTTAAGGATGGTTTCTTTGCATTTGAATTTTAAAGCACTACAGGAGGAAGAAAGACATGTTGCCAGTGTAAATTTATGTATGGATATGGCTTTTGAAAAAAAGTATCTTTAGAACCAACATATGGATCACACAGATCCTATAATAAACCTGGATAATTGAAAGATCGCTTATTTTTACTTCAGTTTATTTTTAAATATGAATTTATTCACTTTAATATCCATAGGAGCCCGAACTACATTTCCCAGGAGAAAGATAAGTATGGTAATCCAAATGTTTAAGGCCAAATATCTGCTACCAAATTTAAAGTTGTAGAATGATCTCATTCGACCCTTTGGGAAAACAGTGTTAAATATTAAACCATCATGCCAGTTTAAGTTAGGGCAATAGAGATAGGGGTGAAGTAGAAAGGGCAAGCCTCAGCCTGCGTGGCCCAGTAGTTTAGCATCGACCTATGAACCAGGAGGTCATGGTTAGATTCCTGGTCAGGGCATATACCCAGGTTCGGGGCTTGATTCCCAGTGTGGAGCTTGCAGGAGGCAGCTAATCAATGGTTATTTCTCATTATTGATGTTTATATCTCTCTCTCCCTCTCCCTTCCTCCCTGAAGTCAACAAATAAATATTCTTTCTATATAATAAAAGCCTATTATGCAAATTGCCCCCTCAGGCAGTTGTTTGACTGAGAGTTCGACCACTCGCTATGACATCCACTGACCACCAGGGGACGGCATGGACCATAGCAAGAGTCAGCGATGCCGTGCTGACAGCGGGCAGCAGTGGAGGTGCTGCTGGCCCCTATGGGCCCCAACAAGAGCAGGACCATGGTGGGATGGTGGAGCAGGTGAGTGGGTGGCACAGGCCAAGGCAGGTGCAAGCGGAGGCACAATCGCCCTGCCAATTGCCCTGCAGACGGCAAGTGGTGGCAGGGGGTGGGGAAGAGGGTCGCTGCCTGGCAGAAAGCCGAGCAGTGGCCCAGCAGTAGTGGCGGGATGGTGGAGCAGGTGAGGGAGTAGCACCAGGCCAAGGTGGAGTGCCAGGTGGGGCTATGGGACTGCAAGGCTTGGGGCTGTGAGGCTGGGGGTGCAAGCTGGGGCCCAATGTCCATAGGCCAACCCAAAAGACCCCAACCATGCACAAATTCGTGCGCCAGGCCTCTGTATATCCTATATAATAAAAGTCTAACATGCTAAGTGTCTGGTCGACTGGTCGGCCGTTCAACCAATCAAAGTGTAATATGCTAATGATATGCTAAGGATGCTCAACCACTTGTTATGACATGCACTGACCACCAGGGGACAGATGCTCAGACTGGTAGGTTAGCTTGCTGCTAGTGTCTGGCTGATTGGGACTGAGCGAGACGGGCCAGACATTCCCTGGAGCCCTCTCATGGTCCCTCAGCCTGGCCTGTGCTCTCTCACAATCTGGGACTCCTCAGGGGGGGTGTCGGAGAACCTGTTTAGGTCCAATCCTGCAGGCCAGACCGAGGAACCCCACTGGTGCATGAATTCGTGCACCAGGCCTCTAGAGTGTGTGTGTGTGTGTGTGTGTGTGTGTGTGTGTGTGTGTGTGTGAAGAGAGGGTAAAGGTAAGGTGACCAGATTTTAACATTGGTAAAGCGGGACACCATTGACCGGGGGAGTTCTTTTTTTATTTTTAATTATTACTTAAAATATTACAAAGAGTAGTACATATGTCTCTTTCCAAAAATTGGGACTTTTTTTAAAAACGCCACAGGACGCAGGACAAATTGTTAAAAATCGAGACTGTCCTGCCAAAAGCGGGACGTCTGATCACCTTATTAAAGGGCATGCTGCAGCAACCTTGAAAGTAAGGTCTATACTATAGATGCTCCTGCAGAGTTGCCAGATAAAATACAGAATGTCCAGTTAAATTTTAATATTTATTATATTTGCTAAATCTGGCAACTCTACTAGATGGATGATTCTTTGACGTTATGTGACCCAATTTATTTGGAAAAAAATTGAGAACTGAAGAGAACTTTGACCACAGGTAGGAATTGTTTTATAGTGTATATCTTTTAATCAACTTCCTTTGTCTTCCTCCCCATGCCTTTTCATTCCCCAGAACTTTAAAGTGCAGCAAAACTGGCCTGGCTGGGATGGCTCAGTGACTGAGCATTGACCTATGAACCAGGAGGTCACAGTGCATTGCCTGGTTGGGGCTCATCCCCAGGGGTGGCATGCAGGAGGTAGCTCATCAATGATTCTCTCATTGTTGAGGTTTCTGTCTCTCTCTCCCTCCCTCTCTCTTCCTCTCTGAAATCAATAGAAACGTAAAAACATAAATAAATAAAGTGCAGCAAAACCAAACCAAACAGAACATGGTGAGATTCATTAATGGTGTTTAAATTTCATTTTATGTGTGCTTATCTATATAAACAACTTACATCATTATAATGGTTATGGCATGACAAGCTGTCTGCATTATGTTCCAACCAACTTAGAAAGCCCAACTAGAGCAGCAGCAGGTGTTCTGCTTCCCCATCTACATTCACAGGCATCCTCAGTTAAGTGTCTCACATCTATATAAATAAAAATGTAAATGTTCGTTTGTTCAAAATCTCAAATCTCTGAAAGTTCTTCACTGATTGCTTTGAAATTTTGACACAACGTTGCATTCGAATACACGTGTGTTTTTTCACACCTGTGACAGGTAAAAACGTGCTTTTTTTTAAAAAAAAAACACACAACAACAACAGTGCCATCTGTTGGATGTAAAACCAACACACGCTACAAACGTAACAATATTATTCAGTCTAACATTCAAAGCCAGGTGGTCACATACAAGTCTGCCGACACTGTTGTGGAAGCAGATGAAGCGGTTAATTATCCAACAGAATTTTAGAATTAACTCGATCTGCCAGGGATGCCACCACATGTACTGCAATTGAAAATCAGCGTGCCAATTATCATGTTGCGAAATATCAACCAGCGCAGGGCTGGCCCTCTGGCTGGGGCTGGGCTGGGGCTTGGGGTGCGGGCAACCGCCTCAGTCCCCTTCTTGCCAGCGGCCAAGGGCTCGTGGGGAGCATGGCAGGCGAGGGAGGGGGAGCTTACTTGGCTCCTTTTTCCTTTGGCTTTTGGGAGGCTCGGCAAGGGCCCCTGCTGGTGGCATGGGGCTCAGGGAGCGGGCCACCTGTGGGGTGCAGTGGTGCAGGCCAGTGCTGGAGGGCCCG